>LT855415.1:555516-577832 GCA_900184765.1 Hymenoscyphus fraxineus | reverse complement strand
AGTAACTTTAGATCTTTTAATTTTAGTCTAGTATCCTAGATCCTCTTAGGTCTTAATTTTATTTAAGTAGTCCTTTATAAACTATCTACTATATTTATAGGAAGTTAAGTCCCTAAAGTTCTTAAGTTTCTTTAGTAGCTTACTTTTATAGACTCTAGGAGTATTTAGTTCCGATACTAGTAATTCTAATATTAGAGACTTAAATTTAATATCTTTCTAGTTATTCTTAAGTGATTTTTATATTATAGTAAATATAGCTTTAATATTACTAAGGTTATACTCGAAAACAGGTAGGTAGGTATCTACGAATAGATCTTAGTAATTAAGTATACTTAACGCTAAGTTATAGGGTAGTATATCTAATAGTAGTACGTATATACTATTACTATCCTTATCTTTCTTAGTTTATAATCTAGTTCCTATTTAAGTACCTAGTATACCCTTAGTTTTACTAGATCTATTTTTATATACCTTTTTAGGCTTAGGTATAGGAGTTATACTCGAACTTATAGTTTATAGTACTCCCTACTTAACCTCGCTAAGTAAAGGTTATATATTTATCTTTTCTATAGCTTAAGTTAATAGCTAGGAGTTAGAGATAGTATTATTAATATCTTCCTAATTAGGCTAGTCTAATATAGGATTTTCTAATTTATAAGCCTACATTATACTACCTAGAGTACTATTAAGTAGCTCTTACTACTCTTCCTTAGTAGTATTTCTAGTAGAACCTAGCGAGTAGCTATCTCGCGCTCCTTAAGGTTATTCTAGCTCTAGTATAGGTTCTAGAGTTAAAAGTCTAAACCTAGGTATTAAGAGATCCGAGTTTACTTCTAAGTTTTAAGGACTAGAAGTATCTTTATCCTTCTTAGGCTCCTTTATTAAAGTATTTATTATTTCTAAATCTTTAGTATTATTATTTATTATTATTTAATCTCTTATTTCTAGCGGCTTTAAAGCACCTATTACGTCGCTAGTAGCGTCTATAGAATATTACTCGGTCTTAGTATAGATCGAGTTCTAAGCGATTCTAGGGGTTAATTAAGGCGCGTTACTAAATATAATCTTGTACTCTATAATAACTTTAGTGTCTTATTCTTTGTTTTCAGTAATAGTATTAGTAATATCTCTTACTATAGGAATTAGATAGCTATCCTTTTATTCGCTTCCTTTATTATAGAAGATTAATTTGTCGAATATAATATTCTAAGTAATAATAACTCTATTAAGTTATAGTACCTAGATCTGGTAGATATTATAATTAACGTACCCTACTAGATACCCTATATACCTATAAGGTTTTATTTTAAAGGCTTTTACTTCTTTTCCTACTTCTCTCTCTTTAATAAGTAGATATACTCTATATCTATATATATAGATCCTATTCTAGTTAGGTTTTAGGTCGAATATAATTAAAGTAGTTATTTCCGGATTATACTAATAGAAGTATTACTAGAACCAGGAATATAAGACCTTGTTTAACGATTTCTAACCGTAGTATTTAGATAGTATTTAGTTATAAAGGAATACTATAGCCCTTATTAATTTAGGCTAGAGTTTTAATAGTAAGTTTACTCCGGTTAATATCTTAATAGAACGTATAGTAACCTCTTATCCTACTCGCTTAATTAAACCGTTTAGTTTATAAGTATATATTAGGGATAGTTTAAGCTCGATTCCTTACTTTTTAGCCTATATCTTAAATAAAGTATCTCCCTTAATACTAATTACTACTTTCTTATTATCTAACTTTAAGACGTAGATAGATAATCGGTACTAACGGCGAACTTAGAGTTCGAAGTATTAAAGGCTATTAAAGATATTAATTAAAGATTTATTTATTAACTAGTAACTATATAGTTTTCTACTAAATATATCCTTTACTAGAAGTAATACTATATAACTATTATATCCTCTTTTATAGAAGAATAAATCTTAAATAACCTTCTAGAAAGGACAAGGTAATAGGTTCTCTAAAGGTTATCTAGATATAACTTATAACGTATAAGTAATCGTACAGGTCTTATATTTAATACGCGGTATACCCTAGATTTTTATATTACAAGTATAGTAGAGGAGCTATTCGAGTACTTTCTTACTAGTATATCTAGAGTAAAGGTACTATATAGTAATTTCGTTAAGCCTTAGTTTTATATAATTGAAAGATAGTTTAAATAGTCTTCTCTTTTAATAGAGAGTTAAGTATATTATTATACTTAGTATTAGAGATTATAGGTAGGTAGAAACAGGTTTATATTAAAGGAAGACTAGGTTTAGCTTACACTCTAACTATTTAACTATTAAAGATTTTACTAATAGTCTAATACGTAAAGTATAATCTAAACCTATAAACTATAATCCTTTCTTTAATAAGGCGGCTTTAAATACTATATTAACGTAGAAACCTTCTATAATAGTAACCTTTTCGAGTACTAAATCCTAGGTACTAGGACTATTAGGACTATTTATAACCTTCTTAATAATACGTTTCTTATAACCTAAGATCTTTATATAAGAGGTCCTAGCCTCTACTATCTTATTAGGTCCGGCTAGTATAAAACTACTAGGAACAAGTATTACTTTACTATTAACAAGGTAGAGCGCTCTATAGTTATCTAGTAGAGTACTATTACTTAGTAGGTAACGGCCGAAATCGAGTATAGTAGAGTATACTTTAAGGTTCCCTTATAGGTTACTAGATAACGTATCTATTAAAGCTAGGTCTATAATAGTACTAACGTAAGAGCTTAGGAAGGATAGCTTAGATAATAAACTAGATCTTTTAGATAGATCTACCTTAATTCTAGTTTTCCTATCTACCTTAAGCTAACCTTTCTTAATAACTTGTTTTCTTAGTTCCTTAAACTTATTATCTTAGAGTCTAGTAAGAATCTCTTAGGTATATTCCTAAGTTATAGCTTTCTTTAAAGGTAGATTATAATATCTAGTTAGAGTACTTTCTAATTAGTAATAGCTTTTAGGTCTAAAGTTATAAAATAGGTTCCTATAAGAGTATTTATTATTCTACCTATTACAGCCTAATATTACCCTACTTAGCTTATTATTAGGTTTATTAATTGTTATAGCGTAGACCTAATAGCTCTTAGCCTTCTTAGTAACTAAGCTTATATTTTCTAAGATACTAAGAAAGACCTTAATAAGTTACTTAGTTAGAGCTACTTCTTTTCTAAGAGTTATCCTTTTAACCCTTTTAGAGATTTATTAATAAGCCTATATTAGTTAAATATACTAGACTACTTCTAAGAAACTCTTACCTACTAGTAGTTCGTCGACTTTAGGAATACCTAAATAGTATACCTAGTTATATATATTTTCCTATTTTTATATTTACTTAGCTAAGTTAATATTCTAGTTCTTAATAGTAGAAAAGACTTAATAATACTCCTATTAAGCGCAAGACTTTTAAACCTCTATAGTTAGTTATAAGGTAGAAGCTAGTTTATAAACTATAGACTAAGTTATATATAGTCTATTACTATTACGGCGGCCTAAGGTTATTATTATATTAAGGTATTAATACGTATCTACTATAGTACTTATAAATCAATTAATTTCCTTAATAGCCTTTTAAGTGTCCTGGTACTCTTCCTCTTCTAGTTTATACTAGTTTTAGATAAGAGAAAAGGAGTATAATATAAACTTAAGTAAGGTAACTTCTAGAATTAGTAGGTGTACTAGTAGTAGTCTACGCTCTTTAATAGGATCGGTACTATCCTCCTATTCCTATAGGCGTTAAATATATATAAGGTATAGCGGCTTATCCTTAAACTTTCGAAGGTCTTCTTTTACCTAGGTATCCTTAATACGAGGAATAGGCTTTCGAATGTCGAAGTTCGAAGCGTCTAGAGTATTAGGATCAACGAAGTACTAAACGAGTTTAGCGCTTACGAGTTGCCTAAGCGTAGAGTACTATATAACCTAATCCTTACTCGAACGGAGCTTTAGATAGGTTAGAGTCGAGGATACTATAATAAAATAGATTAAAGAGAAAGAGAGAATAAGAACCTTGTTATAGATTCGAATTTAGCGTTATAAGAGTAACGTATGTTAATTACTTAAATATAGTAGAAGGTAGAATTAAAGTTTATATTAAACTTTAGGTACTAGACCGGGCTTATAACTATAAGTTGCCTTACAGTTAGCCGATTATAGTAGGAATTATAACGGGTTTTATAAGGGTAAAGTGTAAGAGTAGAGTAATTGTAAAAAGAAGTATTAAATTAAGTGTAAAGCTTACTAAATTATATAGGAGGGAGCACGAGTTTATATAGTACTGGCGCGTATGTCCCTCGGCTAATTACTGAAAGAGCTCCACCACAAAGGAAGTGGAGCGCCATCACGTGATAAAGTGCCCACCACGTGACATCTAGTTAATCAAATAGGTGTTTATAGTAAAATAAAAGGTCAGTGTAGCGCGAGTGATACGCATTTCGGATCTGATCCTCTGACTACTTCCATTGCTATAGTACTATATTCCTAATCACTCTACCCTTGTATATAACATTGCCGGTCCAGAGGCGGGAACAGAAGATTCTAGAGGTAGTCTCGAAGCTTTAGATTTCGGATTCTTTCAAACCTACTATATAGTGAGCGGGATGGTTGCACAAGCATAGGTCAAATAAGCATGGTATACTCAAGTAAATAGGGTTTTATGCGCGCTACTCTAAATCTCTGTTTTATCGTGGCAACTCACGATGGGGAGTTTGAATATATGATTGGTAGCCATTTCTTTTATGTTAAATCTCGTAAGATGATGGTTATCTTCGATTCAAATGACGGATCGGGGATAGGGCATTTTCCATGGATCTTAGATTGTATTACATATAATATGGTTTCTAGGCTCCCATTTGACGGGTCCCTTCCATATACCGTATCCCCTAAGGCTCTGTTTACTCAGAATATTGTACCTTAATATCTAGTGGGCTCTAGTGGGGACACGCTAATGCATGTACCGTGGGTCCTTAATCCACACTTAGATCTACAACAAGCGAGGCTTACGCGAGGACTCTGCTTTAGGCTACGTACGCTGTAGCTACAGGCTCTTATACTCTCTATTAGGGTACTAAAACCCTAGGACTCTATAGTACTACTATATTAGCTAGTGTATTCGACAGGGATTTGTTACTTTAGTCCCTAATATTAAATAATAAAAATTAAATAAAAAATTAATAATTATATTAGAGACGACTTAGTAGAAGACTACCTACCCTAGATACAGTCGACAAGACAAACGAGGCAGTAAAAGTATAGGAATAGGGGTATAAACAGTCGCTCGTAGGCTGTCTTAGCACGATATAGAGGACGAAAAAGACATCTAGAGGTCTATATTACTTTTACTACTAGAGCGATATGGCGGGGCCATATCGAGTGGATTAAATATGTGATCTACAGTATCTGTACGTGGACGGATTTTGTACTAGGCCAGAGGAAGCATAACGCGCTCGGAGACGTCCTTTTACGGCCACTTTCGTGGAAAAGTAGGACAATATAGAGGTCTAACATTCCGAGTAAACAGAGCCTAAACCGCTCGAAGGGGTTTCTACAGTAACAGCGAATGAGCACCCGTTATTTTTCACACCAAAATTTACACCAGAAAAGTCGTGCACGTCCTTGATCTACCTGAAAACCCCCCGGGCGGTTTAAGAGATAGAACCGGTTTGAAATCGAGACTCCTTCCTACCATTGGGGTCCTGATAGGGGTTCAGTAATGGCGAAAATTCCAGCTTGGAGTAGAGTACTGTAGTATACTATACACATTCCCAAATTCATTTCGGTGGTTAAACCCCTATTCGTCAATGACAGATGTCAACCCTAGAATCATGTCTCGATACAGATTGGGGGTCTGACTCGATTCATGAAACAGTAACACTACTGGTAAGTTACAGTATCTCACACCATTACAGGAACAGGTCTTGACCACAGCGCTTAATGTGGTACAGCACAGTACATATTCTGGCACCAACCCTCTGCGAATGTGAGACCACCGGAGCCCTTCTAATCCTACGTACCTGGTACTGGTCACTGAACTACAAGTAAGGTTAATTTGGAGTACAGGGAAACCACATTACACACCCACACGGTCTAATTGCTCGTATCTCGAGACTTGGAGTCAGGTACGGTGTTTGCGCTGCGTTTTTGTGACCCCTCTCGAACAAGCGGATTTGTTCAATGTTCGCGATTCCGATACGGATGTAACATGCATACCAATGCCTTCCTGTATTCCGAGACCAAGGGAGGCAATGAGAGAGAGACGACCGACTGGGTTTGCTGGTAGAGGTCTTGTATCTTTGGGGAGAGACGGTGTGAGGGACGCTGTGGGGAGAGAGCAGAGAGCAGCTGGCTCCCGTTGGTGCTGCTGGTGCTGGTGCTCTTGCTGTAAGACAGAAACAAAATGTTGTTGTGATAAATGATGATGGCGATGTCCCCCATCTCTCGAACAATGACAAAAAAGAGAAATAGAAAGAAAAAGACAATGTCGAAATTGTGCTTAACGACCATATTACTTATAACCCGAAAGAAAACGCGCACGCCAAAGGGACGATCATCGTTAGCGAGGACGACGACGACAATGGGAAGACGTCAGATATCGATCAATTTTATGTATTCTAAACCTTGTTCCTTCTATAATCGACGGAGAGATTGTGTGGTTTTGTTCTGCTTCTCTTCATTCGAGGGTTCCTGTCATACATCAAAATCAATCCGTGGGAATCAGCCTAACGATGGAAAATCAAAAGTCTTTGTACGAGTACGTCCAAAGCAACACGGGGGTATGGGTCTGAGTCTGGCTCTGGCTCTCAGTATGGGCCTCATATTTACCACATTTGAGCGCTATTAGAGTCCGGGTTTCTACTCCTGGTCAGCGTAAAAATTAGTTAGATTAGATTAACTAATAGGGTCCTAATCTTAGTTAATCTAATTAACTCGACCTCCCAATTAAAGTTAATTGTTTAATTAATTAAATAATCTAATTAAATTAATTAATTCGGGCTAATATATTAGACCTACGGACCGAGGGCTCGGAGGGTACCTAAGGTACCGCGTACCTACTAAGTAAGAGCCCCTCCTTACGTACTTATCTTAATTAGAAAGGTTTCTAAATTATATAAATATTCCTATATATTTAAAAAACGTTCCTAATTAATATAAATGTCTATATAACTTAAGAACGTCTTTATAGACTAAGTTATTATATTATCTACTTAATCTTTCCTTTTATTTTAACTCTTTATTAGCCCTCTAAAAGCTTCTCTAATTATATTAGTAGTACTTTAAAATATATACTATTAATCTAATTAATTAGATTAAATAAACGCCTCTTAATCTATTTAATTAACTAAAGTTCCTAATTTAATTATAATTTAGTTAATTACTAATTAAATAGTTAAATAGTTTGTTCTTATACTACTCCTAGTTAGAATAGAAGTCGCTTATACGTAAGATTAAGAGAAATATTAAGGGAGGGAGTAAAGATACTTAGTATAGTATAGAACTTAGAATTCTAAAAGATATATATATTTGTTATAGTACGAGACCTCTTATCTCTATTACCTAACCTTTTGTCTCGGTTACCTAGGTAGATACCTAGTATTCTAGTAGCTTCTACTCGGTTAGGGTTATCCTATAAAGGCTCCCTACTTACCCCCTAGCTAGCTTCTCTCTATATTCTAGCTTATCTATTCTATATTATACCCTTTATCTTCTAATAATATTACTATTTAACTAATAAAAGAGCTCTATTTATTATAAAGTAAGAACTAAAATTATAATTTTACCACGCCTAATTAATTATAGCTATCTCCTATATATAACTAAGGTAAATATAAGTAGTTTTAAAGTATATATACTAACTTTTACCGCTAGTATAAGAGGTATAAATATAATTATTTAAGGCTCTTTTATACTATTATTATTATAGTATTAATAGTTAAGATATAATTCTTAAATATCGATATAGTACTAAGGCTAAGGCTAGGCTTCCTATTAGTCGCTCGTACTAGAACTATATTTTTACAGATTACGTAATAGATTCTAATTAGAATTCTAAATATTCTACACTTTGGAATAGTATATTCTAACACTTATACTATTTAGTATAGAATATTCTATAAGGGGGTCTTATATTAGAATAGAATTCCAGATACCGAACGCTAATAGAATACATTATAGGACCTTACTAAGTTCAAAAGGAATGTTCTTAGTAGGTGGTCTGAAATGAAAAGGAATTCTAGTTACCGAACGTTGAAAAACGGTAGTAACACGTAAAATGAGTGTCTAATAATCGTAACAATAAGATAACTTCTAACAAGTATAATACCCCTTTATATAAAAATCCTTATCATATCGCTATCTACTTCATGACATCTACCGGTAATCCCAAATCCTAATCACGAGTTTTCCCGTAAAACCTATCTCGTACTATAAGTAGCTGTTACACTAATCCGGATCAACCCTGGCCGTCTACAACGACTTGTAGAGCTTAAAACTATGTTGTTAGTATTTCCTTGAACTATACTTGTATTGTACTTACCATGTTCAAGGAAATGTTAAAGTAGCGTCTATTGGCATAACCAGCCACCATCGCATGAGCCATCAGGGGCAGAGTACGCACACTAAGGTCCATGGTTAGAATACCGTGGCTGGCTAGCAAAATCCTGGATCTCTAGGAAACTTACACAACATCCGCGACGTTCAAGTACAGCTCTGGTCTCCAATGCTGTTGCCTCTCTCTTCGTAGTTTTCTTTGCAGTTCCACATATCCAACCAAGGCATGTTCCACCTGCGTCAGATTCCGCACACTAAGGACCGTACTTAGAATACCATAACTAGCTAACAAAACCACTGGGGCTCTGGGAAACTTACACAACAAGTGTTGCGAGGTGCAAGTACACTTCTGTATTCATTCGCCGGGGTGGCTGTTGCGAGGGCAGCTAAAGAAAGGGCAAATATAGTAATGAATTGCATGGTTATGGTTTTGAAAGGGGTTCTTGGTGTAGGGTTGTCAAAGTTGTGAAGATTTAACAGGAATGATTGATTGATGGTTTCTGAAAGAGCAGATGGGGAGGAAAGATTCGAGAGGCAACTCAGACTTTATATCTCCTTCCATATCTTCTTATCGTAGAGTCCTGCTAAGCTTAGCATGTCAAATGTTTACCATATACATTAAAGTTTTGTATCTAAGACAAGTTCTTATTCGTATCGGGTAACAGAAACGTTTGACTCGTACGCGTACATTAAAGGTAAAGTATTATACAGGAAGCACTCCCTACAAGGATACTCGGTAAAATTCTATATAAACTCTATCGGTAAGCTATTCGGCATTAACGCTTTCCTACACAGCATCGTGTGGCAAACTTGTTTCCTAAGTCACGAGACGATATTTTACTCGTACCTCGCGAACCGTTTAGCGAGACTCTAGAAACCTGGCTAGGTAAGCCAAGAATGGTGGCGTGCAAAATATTATAACACTAGGTTCCTCAAAGGGGTTTGCTAGCCCAGGCATATTTGCTTAACCCTTAAATAAGTTTCATTCATGGAACTATATACTTCGAAGTAAGAAAAAATCCTATTCTCAGGTAACTTTCAACCCTGTCTATAACCATTAACAGACTTTTATACCTCTGTTTCAAACACCCTTACCTTAACCCTCGGAAAAAATCCTTGATCCTCGAACAAGGCTTACAGGAAAACCTCGATACAAGGATCCTCGATATAAGGCTATCCTCGATTATATTCTTAAATTCTAGGTCCCGATTCTTTTAGGTAGGGATTTAAGGATATCCTCGATGTAAGGATAATCCTTAGTTTTTACGGTCCCGATTTCTTTTATACTAAACATATCCTTACTTTTATCCTTAGGGGCTAGGATTCTAGTATTTATATAAGTAATCCTATTAGATTTAAAGTAGATTCTATATATTTTAGGTATAAAATAGAACTTTAGTAATAGTAATTAAGGAATTTATACGTATACTACTAATAGTATTAGCTACTATACTATATATTCCTAGTACTTAAATATACGACGTTGTCGGCGCCTATGCTAAGACCCTTGCTATAGGGGTAACCTCGGTTATATCCTTAGGAAATCCGGCCCCGAGTGTATCCTTGTATCGAGGTTTCCCGGTAGCTACTTAGGCATTACTACGGAGGTAAGTACTATTCAGTCTTCGAAGAATATATCGCTCGGAGGGGTAGAAGTAGCGCTCCGTAAGTGGACAGAGCCGTATATACATATGCCGCTCCCGGTTCGGCTCCCGGTACGGTCTCAGCACCCTTATTCGTGATATAGCCTATACAAAGAGTTAATCTCTCCTCGAGACTCTTAAAATAAGCTTGCGATTCCCCTCTCGCTACTCTCCCCCACCCTTATTTAAATGTTAATCGTGAACTTTATTATTTTGCGGGCGCACGGTAGTTTTGCCATACAAAATTTAGTGCATGAAGCTGTCAGAAATAACCTCTAATTAGGGGGGGAGAGTATCTGATACTCGCTATCGGATGCACGCTATGAGATGCTCGAGTACCTTAGAGGTAAAGCAAAGTCTTTCAAACGATATCAAAACTTTTGAAAAAGTGTATTATAAAGACTTTAGGCTAGAGGTAACAACTGCCATGTAATATGACTACGAAGGCGGTTTTACAAAAATGGTTTTAGATATATGATAGTTCACTTAATACAAAACAGTTTTATGTCACGTCGAGCCGGTGGGCAAGACAAGTGGCAATTTGGCACTGAAATTTTACCGGTATAGAGATGTACACAAAATCTATTATGCCAAGACTACCACTCATCTTGTTCACGGGAGATCGTAATTTACCACTTTACAAGTAATACAAAGTATAATCCTCTAAGCCAACTGGATTGTCCGGTTTATTCGGACGCATATCAGAAAGTGACAAAGGGGGGGTTTGCCCCGAGCGGTCCAGACCCTTTATGCTTTACATTTACCCCGCCTGCGGTGATATGTTAGAGTTTTGCCACAAACATTCGACGGCAGATGGTACGGATAGGGTTGTTAAAATTATATTATTATGAATCACGATAATGAGCTTTTTTTCCGTTATATAATAATGAGCTTTTTGGATTATTTGAACCCCACTTTTAGTAGTAAAATACGCCTATTAATTGGCTGGAAGAGGGATCCAAGGAGGGTTTATAGGGGTCAGAATAGTATTCTATTCGCCCTTGGGCTATTGAGTGTTTACACTTACCCTAACTAGGTAATATATTAGTAACTCCAGCCATACTAGGAGATCCTACTTGATGTACTTGAATCGTACTTCTGCCCGCAAGAGACCCTAGGCTTCTATTGGCTGGAAATACTACGGAGTGGGTCGTAACCCTTGCTAGTGCGTCTTGGCATAATTATAAATAATAACGTGCTTTTTCTTATAATAATACATATAACGTAATGAGGTCCAATTATATATAATTATAACAACCCTAGGTACGGAGGTAGGTACTCGGGCCTACCCGTCAAAAGTCCCTGGATCGACTGAATCCATAATTATATTCTTACTCGTATACTTCGAAGTAGCGTTAGGGTTCTGCGCATGAGAGCTCTAGCGAATGTGCGGTGTGGCCCATGCGCTGAACAGCTGCTAGACCTTATGATAATGGAACCAAACCTAGCTGGTCAAGAAAAACCAACAGAAGGAATGCCAAGAAGAGGTGGGAGGAAGGGAGTGATGTACGAGGGAATGAGTGTGAGGCACAAAAGAAGTCCGCCTGTCCCATATCTGCACTAGACACAATATCTGTCTACGAACGAATCTACAAAATACACAGGCTTGTAGTAGAGGCGAACGAGGGACAACACTGGGGCCTATGAGAGCTCTTTGATCGCCAGGACACTTACTACTTTCGAAAGTCACTAAGTCACTAAGGGGATATAGGGGGTCTCTTCGGGTTCTATCCAAACTTCCGAACTCTAACCGAGGAGACACTGTTTTGAACAACAGGTTTCCTACTCTACGTAATTCGGGAAAATATATAAAGAAATACTAGCGAACTCTCTATTAACCTATTTATGTTTTTACTAGTACTTATATATCTTTTTAGTCACGTTGTTATGATTTAGTGCTTAAAAGGTGCGTTAACAAGTGCGATTTAGGAGGAACAAAATAGTAAATCTTTTCAGGTTATAATATTAAGCGCTATAGGACACAATTTATGGTTTTGCGGCACTTAGCGCCAATGAACTCGGTACTAAGGTTAAGTTAGGTACTACTAATACCAGTTCCCGTCCTTTCCCGTCCTTTCTATTTTGGACCTCACGATACCCAAATCCACCATATCCCACTAGCGTAGTTACAGTACAACATCTGCCGAAACATTCACCAACCCATTGAACCTCATCGTACTCGTTGGCTCCGTGACGATGACGATGCCACGAATTTACAGACTCTTGTAATGGAGATTCTCTCTCCCTTAAAGGGTTTTGCCGCCCCAGTTACACCCTCGGAAGAGCCTCGGGCGATGCTTAAATTTGTCTGACCCTTAAACAAAAGGTATACTAAATATATACATAGAAAAAGTCAGAGCCTCAAACAATTCTTAACCCTCGAGTCTCTGTAAGCATTAGCAAATCTTTTGTTGAGCTGTTCAAAAAATCCTTAATCCTTATAACTTTTTCTTATCCTCGACCGACACTCTACTGCCTGAAGTCACATGCGCCTACGTAGTCAGGCACTACCGCCACTACCTAGTACTACCAGCATGCGCACCACTCAACTGCCACGTAGGACGCCGCCCATTATCCTCTCAACTGCGGCCAGAATCACACTGGACTGTGCACAGTTAAGCGATCTAATTAGACCCTATGGTTCTATGAGTTTTGGGTACTAATTCGCTATTTTCTTATAAAAGCGATAGTAACAAGGCTTTATTTGCGAAACTAGATATTTTATTAGGTATAGACAAAGGCAGTCTAATAATATACAGTTGCTCTTTAGGTATTATTAGTAACTACGTCTAATATAACCCTTTTAAATAGCGAACTTCTAGTAGGTTCTAATATAAGTATTCTAGTAGGCTTAAAGCGTATTTAGGATAACTCAAAGAGTGAAGTACGTAGATAGTAAGCTTGTAGATCTATAGGAACTGTTTTAGTATAATAATATAAATAAATTTCTTTATAAGTAATATAATTAATGTTAAGAAAAGTTGATGTTCCTTCCTCTCGCACGGGCCACCTAGTGTGATTCTGGCCGCAGTTAAGGGGATACGCGCCTATAAACTTTGGCTGAATCTCGCGAATCTAAACCCTCCCCCTCCTAGTCCTCGACAACCCTTATATGAAATAAGGTTTAGCGAAAAGGCGTAGGCCTTAATTATTTAAGAATTAAAAAGTTACTAATACCTAGGAGTCTTAGCGCTTAAATAGTATTATAGCTTAAAAAGGCCTTGTTTCTTAAGCGACCTATAACCGAGCGCTAACCCTCCGTCGAGGGTACTACTAGAATAGTAAAAACCTTTAAGGTCCCTACGCCGTTGCCCGTGATCCGTGCGTATCGTATTTCTGTCAGATTAGCCGCCCTCTAAGGGTAAATTATTCGGGCCGATTTTGACACAACGGCCTACACCTAAAACAACCACCCAAAAGGCCACAGGAACTGTAAAATCTGGTATACTAAGAAGCTCTATGATTGCTAAAGACTCGGAGGCAAAGGAATTGAAATGTCAATTTATAAATGGTCCTCATTTTTCATCAAAGTGTACTGAAATGTGGGTGTACACTAATACTGTAGTGTGGTGATCGGTGTCAAAATCGGCCCGGAATTATTTACCCTCAGAGCCGCCGCCTTTGGGTTGTGCCTTTACCGTCAATCCAGCGACATTGGCCAGATAGCTTACTTCGTATAGTATGAAAAAAAATGACTGCCTATGAAGCATCGTGAACTTTTCTATCCTCCATACGAGTGTTGTTGTGATGTCAATCGTGGATCGCACTGTACTGTACTGTACAAGTTCACTAGAACTGTTACTCTGATCCGCAGCCGGATGTACCAGGTACTGCAGTCTGACAGTGATGAAATTACACATGCCCAAATCGGCACGAGGCTCAATCCTTCTCGCTCTCCTCGACGAATCCTTCGACCAAGAACTGAAACCGCCCTTGCCCTCCTGCACTGACTGTGTCTGCACCAGTTTCGTTCCTGACATGAGGTTGCAGGAACCGTCGAGAGAACGATGGGGGCGACGGCGAGCATGCGGCACCATGAACCACCGTCGTGTGCTATTGGGGCTTTTTGCACAGTCAGCAGCTCTCCTCAACCTTGAGCGCCCGCGTGGAAATGAAGCCTCCCCTGATCGAGGACATCGGATGAAATGAGGACGAGGGTCCAAGGAATCAGGACTTGTTCCACACATCTAGTGGCGGTGCGTTGGAAGGTCGCTGGTACATCGGTTCTGAAATGGAGGATGAGGTTATTCATCCTTCCTCCTGCAGTCATCCTCCTGGCTGCGCCCAGGCGAAGCAGAAAACACCAACGGAAAAATGTCCCCATGCAAAAGAGTAGGTACCAACGCGGCAGCATGGGAACTTTTGCCTCTTCTCCATGATATGATTATCTACGGTCATGGATATGGCCATCGTCTCATGGGTGCTCACTCAGGCTGCCACTGCCACTGCCAGCCTTTTAGCCACTCTACTGGGAAATTGTCGAGTCCTCGTCTAGTCGGGCCAGGGTAGATATATCTCATCCTTCGACACCATCCTTGCCCTTTCACGTCCTCGAAGGATTCTTCCTCTCATGCTCTTCTCCTCCCCCATTCTCATCCTCTCCTGTTCTCTCTCTCCCTCTCGAATTCTGTCACCCCTTCATCCTTCAAAATAGAACACACTCATTATTCTTCTCTATTCTTTCCTTTGAAGCGAGGTTCTGCAATCAAGGTTCTTTCCTTGGCTCTCGAAATATTTCGCAGTAGCATTCATCAGTCTATGTTGGTAACGATTCAATCGAAAAGGTGTTGGTCTACTGCTGCGAGGTTATAGCATTGTCGCTGTGCTACTAAGAAGAGTCTCTCTTCAAGATGGTGTCGACTATTCTGGGATTAATGTTAGTATCTATGGAGGTGGTGATGGCACAAAAGAACCCAAAAACGGATTTCTGTCGACGATTTGGACATCAAACGGCGGTGGTCGATAAGAAACTTTTCTTGGATGGAGGGCAGGTCAATTACAACTCGATACAGGAAAACCCTACAAATGTCACGAGTAAGTTTAATCCTCTCACCGAGTTGTATTTACCAGATATAGTCAAGAATTGAGACATGGGATGAATACTGACCTCGCTTCAAGATACATTTCTTTCATACCATGACTTGACCACAAGTCCAAAGGGGATTGAGATGCCCGAGCTCTTTGCAAACTTATCAAAAAACGCTTCAATTCCCAGTCTCAGTGGTGGAAGTCTCTGGGCAGATGCAGTTAACAAGTACTTTTACCTCTTTGGTGGCGAGAACTACGCTTCTCTGCCAACCTCGCCACAAGACGTTTACCGTTACGACATCATAAACGATCATTGGAACACGATGGGTCCTCCGAATAGCGATATCAAGAGTGTATCTTGGGGAGCTGGAGTGGGTGCCTCATCTATTGGATCGGGCTTTGTTTATGGAGGATGGCTGAGCAATCTGTCGGTAGCAGGATGGACAGGACCGCCAATGGCCACTAACAGTCTCATCAAGTACGATATGGAAAGGAATACATGGTTTAATATCACAGGCCCCGATAAAACAGGTCGAGCTGAAGGGGCTATGGTTTATGTCCCAGCAAGTGATGATGGGTTACTTGTTCATTTTGGCGGAGTTGATGTTGGACCGAATGGCACTCAAACACCCAATCCTATGAATACCATTCGTATTTACGATATTCGAAGCACAAAATGGTATAACCAAACAGCAACGGGTGATGTTCCACCGAATCGAAAACGTTTCTGCGCCGATTCTGCTTGGTCTGCTGATCGCACTTCCTACAACATGTGCGTATTTTCCTCAAGAAATTGATTTCTTTTTACTGATATCTAACAGCTACCTCTATGGTGGATTGGGCTTTGGGGACAATGGTCCTGGATTTGATGATATGTGGATCTTATCGCTCCCCTCGTTCCAATGGATCAATTATTACAAATCGCCAGCTGGTGCCGTATCCCCCCATCACTCGTTATCGTGCAATGTTGTAGGTGGAGGACAAATGCTGGTTATCGGAGGTACATTTCCCATCACCGATTCCTGCGATAGCCCACAGACGTGGGGTGTTCACAATGCGGATCTGGGGAAAGTGAGTGGTAAAGCTTGGAATACCTATGATCCCAACATCACTTCATACAGGGTACCTCCTGAGGTCATCAATGTTATTGGAGGCTCGTAAGTACCCTGTCTTGGTATCATGTTCGTTCTTGGCTAATTGTGACAGTCAACTTGGAGGAGCGAAAACTACAAGGCCACCCAACGGATGGAATGCCGAACTCGAGGTCTACTTCCAACAAAATGGTAGCTCAACCACCCGTGTTCCCACACGAGAACTTCCCAGCGACAAAAAAGGTTCTTCTGGTATCAAATTAGCACCCGGTGCCATTGCAGGAATAGCCATCGGAGGTGCCCTCCTCGTAGCCTCCCTCATTGTCGGTATCTGCTTCTGCATCCGCCGCAAAAAGCACCGAAACCAAATCCAAATCGGATCCCCTCGTCCACAGCCCATCACCAAAGCTCTCCCCCAAGTCCCCAAAGAACACTTCAGTCCACAAAGCCAACACTCGCACCCGTACCGTCAAAAGCCCGCACCACAGTCCCAGCACGAACTCATCACCGAACCCGAACCCGTTGAGCTGTATGGCAGCCATTACCGCATGACGACGGGGTATACGAAGGACGAGGGACTGGGCATGCAGAAGTTGGAGGAGGCGCAGGCTGATGCTCCGGCACCACTTTATTACTCAAGATCTCCTCCGCCTCCTCCTCCTCCGCCGTCATCTGAACCACCGGCGCTGGCACCGGCACCGGCTGCGTCACCAAATCCGTCGATGTATTCTACGCGGTGGGGGCGGGGCAGAGACCTGAGCGGTTGGGGAGTCCGATAGATGGATTGGCACCTACTTATTCGAGGAATGGGAGGGGCTCCAGGTCGCCGGAGCAGTATTATGGCCCTTGATGAGGTGGATCGGGACTTTGAGAGTTTTTCCTTCTTGGGCTTTCCCTTTTGTGGTTGGTTGGTTCCTCGTGTTCTCTCCCTCTTTATTTCTCTCTTTTTGGCAGATTTCAGCGTGTCGTTTTTTTCTCTTCTGTTTTTCTTTTTTGTATAAACGAACTTGAACTTAGGGTTTATGGGAGTTGGAATAATCGGCGCTGAACAAAGTTCTTTCCTTCGTTCTTCTTTTTTCTTCCTCATTCCTTTTTTGGTTTTTCTTCTTGTTTTCTTTGGGTCTTTAGGGCGGTGAGAGTGCTGGATATATCACTGGAAATACTGCGTGAGAAAGGGCGTGTCGAGCTCAGTTCGGAGGTTGATGCCCCGGGATACGTGGAGGAGTTCTTTGTTGGATTCTCTGGTTTTTTTTTAGTTTATTGGTGTGTTGATTCCAGTTGACGGGGTTTGAGTGTTGAATGTTGAGTGTTGGGAAAGGGAAAGGGGAAGGAATGCTTGATGCGTGATGGTCTTGTGGTATTGTAAAGTAGAGTAGAGGAATATTATGGTATTACTGTATTGTGTTTATCTAGTATTGTGTATGTGGGTCTTTTTTTTACGATTGGCCTGCTGGAGTAGTAGTAGTAGTAGTAGTAGTATTTTTACGCCGGACGGATTACCAGCGAAAGCCGGGTCTCCTGTGACCTCCCGAAGGGTATAAGGGCGTGCTAAGCTACGGGTTTATATACAAAAGGTCTGCCCCCTTGTAGCTACCGGAGAAAGTATTTTATATATATACTATAGCTTTAAAGCCTATTAGTTATAACTCTTCTATTCTATTTAGGACAAGTACTAGGATATCTTATAGGGTCCCCTACTAATTTTATTAGTCTTAACATTTAAGAGAAGGAGGTACTATAGCTAGTCTTTCTAAGGCTACGCGTTAGTACTAGGTTCGAGGTCTTATAGGACTAAGACAAAGGAAAGGTTATAAAGATTTTATAAGGAAAAGAAAAGTAAAGTATAACCCCGAGCGCCCGTAAATAGTAGTATAAAAAAAAGAGTATTAGTATAGGACTCTACCTAGATAGCTATAATTACCTAGATATATATTTTCCGGCCTACCTTAGCAAGGGTATATTTTAAAGTAAAACTCTATTACCTTTAAGAACTTAGTAAATTCCTTTAGTACTACTATTAAGTATAAGAGATATTCGAGTCCCTTAGTCTTTATAAGGGGGGGAGGTCTTAGTTCTAGAAGCTAGTCCTTAAACTTATACTCTACCTTATAGTAGTAGACTATATAGTTCGCCGTCTTATTATATCTATATAAATAGTAAAGGTTAATATTATACTTAAATCGGCGGTAATACTATATAAAGTCCCTATAAAAGAACCGAATTAATAGTATATAGTAGAGGGTATTCCACGGGAGGTCGAGATATAAGAGGGGTTTAATAATATATACTATATCGAAGTTTTAGTACTATTAGAAGAGCTTAGGTAAGCGGTAGTTCTACTAGTTCTCTCGAGCTTTTTACTATAGGTCTCTATAGATAGAGCGGATTCTACTAATCGTAGATAAGCTAGCCTTACCTATATCTTAAGGTTTACTAGCTCCCTCGTCTACTAGTCTATTAGCCGCTTTATTACCTTCTATTCCTATATACCCTAGTAACTAGCGTACTTAGACTTTATACTATACTATCGTAGCCTATAGGTTAAAGAAGGCCTATTAGAATATAAGAGAGACGTTACCTTACGTATACTATATTACTAATATACTATTAATATAAAGGGTAATCTTCTATAAGGAGATCTCTAGTAGTATTATTTAGATAACTCTTTCGAGCCCTCTCTATACTCTAATTACCTCTATATCGAAGACGTATAACAAGGTATTAATAGTCCTATAGCCCTTTATAAGTTAGCGGCCGCCCTAGTAGATAGTATATTTATAGCCGACACGCTTAATACTATCCTCGTACTACTTAGAGCTATTCGAGAAGATTATAACTTCCTTATTATTAAGATTAGCCTACTAGTCTTTAAAGGCCTCTATAGCCTCCTTCTTAGGGACGCCTAGTATAAGGTTCTTCCTATAGTCTAGGCTATAGTAGGGCGCTACGAGGGTAGGGTAGGGTATTACTAAGAAGGTCTTCCCTAGTTACTATACCTTCGAGAGGTCCCTTTATCTTATACCTATACCTTTTCCTCGAGATATAACCTATACCTTAATCCTTTTAACTAGCGGGTATTTCTTATTTACTATCTAGAGTCTTATAGTAAAGTAAAGCTTTATCTCTTTAAGGGCTACTATTAATAATAGTAGCTTAGCGTCCTAAAATAGTAATACTATAGGGACGGTTCTCTAGATAAGTAGTACTTCTCTTATAGTAAGTACTATAGTTCTATTAATAAGGTTAACGTACTAGCCGTTTTATATACTTATAAGTATATATTACTCGATAGACTATCCCCTAGGGTAGCGTAGTATCTTAGTCCTACTACTATACTATACCTTAGTTCTATATAAGATTAAAGAGAGAACGTAAGTAATTACTACCTTTTATAAGACTAATAGGAAGGGGCTATCCTTAGTCTTACTAAGGCTCTTAATATAGTAGGCGACTTTATAAGCTTTACTTACTGTTTTAGTAAGGTACCTTTTCTATAAGACCTTTCTATTAAACTAGACCCTAAGCTACCTTAGTATAGGTAGTTTACCTAGCTTCTCTACTATTATAATTAGCTATATTATTAGTTAGTTATTAACTACGTATACTAAGGCTTATTCGTAGTACTTATAAGTAAGGTATATTATTTCTAGCTTTTTAAGGGTAAAGGCTATATAGTTATTCGTTCCTTAGTCTAAAATATCTTAGATATTAGTAGTAAGGTATTTAATATTCTTATTAAAGGAGCTATTTACTTTATATAAGTAGATATTATTTATATAGTTAAACTAGAAAGTCTTATTCTAGGATAGGAGTTCTACTAGATATAGTATATATAAGACCGGGGAGAGTAGAGACCCCTATAGGGTACTATAGTCTACTAGGTACTATAGTATTATTATCTTCTTAAGCCGGACGTAGACCTATCTCTAGGAGAAGAACTAGTTAATAAAGTAAAGTAGGTTAAGGGGGAAGCCTTAGTTAGATATTCTTCGAAGTAGGCGCCTCTTAAGTAGAGCGTCGAATACCTCTTAGATATCTATTATTACTATTATAACTTACTTTCTAGATACTAGTACTATTTCTAGGTTATATATAAAGGCGGCTACAAGGTCTATTATTAACCTCTTAGGGAGAGCCCCTTCGTATTATAGGCTAAGGAGGTTATATATTAGAGTAGTCTATACTATATATCTTATAATAGTCTTTTCGAGGCCTTTTAAGACGTAGGATAGTAGTATAATTAGTCTTTAGAAGCGTATAGAGGCCTTGTCTCTTTTCTTACCGGTCTTTAGAAGTATAGCTACCTTTGTCTATTTCTAGGACGTAGGGAAGTAGCTAAGTTTAAAATACTTATTAAAAAGTTACTATAAGGGGGTCTTAACCTACTCCTAGTATACCTTTAAGAGTTATACTATTACTTTATTAGTATCTAGTAAGGTACTTAAGACGCTAATTATATTATACTTAATTTCCTTAATACTAATCTAAGTATTCTATTCGAGATCACCCTTCCCTTCCTAGTACTTTTTACTAAGAGGGTTATAGTCTAGATTATCTTCTAAGCTAAAATAGCCTAGTACTTCTTAGTAAAGTATCTCTACCTTCTCTAGAGTATCCTTAATAGTAATACTATTAATAATAAGGGGACTAGCTTTAAGGTTTAAGGTAAGCTTATACTAGCTAATAACTTTATATAGAAACTAGTTATCCTAGACTCTATTAATAATCTTTTTCTAGTAGTTCTTTTTTATATTCTAGATAGTTATAAAAAAGTCTCTTATTTCCTTTATAGTCTCTCCTAGTTTAGTAAGCCTTCGGGTAATAAGATATCTAGTATAGGCCTCTTTATATTCTTCTATCTACTATAGTACTAGGTATCTCTAGCCTATATCTAGTATACTTATATCCTTAATAGCTTTATTAAAAACTACTATTAGGTCTAGTATAAACTAGTCTAGAGAGGCTAGGTCTATTAGAGTCTATAGTATATAGGCTAGCTTATTTACTATAATACCTATAAACTACTCTAATTTATACTTAGAGATCTTATACTAAAGCTGTTTTAAGGGGACTCTACCCCGGCCCGGAATAGTTATAATCTATATCTTATAGTCGAAGCTACTATATAGGTTATTCTAGATAAAAGAGGTAGTAAAAAGGATATTAGAGAAGGTTAAGTCTAGAATATAGCTATATTTTTAAGTTAGGTCCTCTAAGATTCTAATAAAGTCTATCCCGCTATTTATAGACTAGTAGGCAAGCTCTAATATCCTATAGGTTAGTACTATACTTAGTTCTTATATATTATACTAGGTATTAAAGTCGCTACCTATAATAGTACTAGCTAGGGGATTAAGGTTAAAAACGTACTTAATAACTTTAGTAGAGTATAGTACCTAGTATATATTAAGAATAGTATAGCTATTTACCTCTATTTATATTATATCTCTATTAATAGATTACCTTTAGTTTATACGAAGTCTAGCCCCTTTTTATATATATACTAAAACTCTAAGGCGCTCTACTTCTTATATTACTAAGTTCGAGCTTAATTAGCTATTTATTACGGTTATTTAGTACTATTAAGTATTTACTCTAACTTTAAGAGTATAAGTACATACCCTTAGTATAGTTATAGCGTCCCTACTATACGTACTTATACTAACCTAGCTAGCTACGAGTTCTAGACTCTTTAGTTTATTATTTTATTATATTTAGACCTATATAATTTACCTCTATTCGCTTTATATAATATAATAATAAACTTAACTAAAATTTTCTCGAGCTAGTCTTATAATACGAGACTATAAAAAGAAGTTATTAGACCGCGCTTTATAAGCGTGCTAGTAGGTAAAAGACGTATAAACTACTATATAAAAGTGGAATACTTTACTATTCTAGAAGAATAAGAGCTAAGAGAGTTAATTTAGATTCTCTAATATAAGTAGTAAAGACTACTTACTTTTATATATAGTTTATTACTTTTTAATCT
>LT855415.1:496095-545705 GCA_900184765.1 Hymenoscyphus fraxineus | reverse complement strand
CCGGCCCGTATCCCCCCGACGCCTACCTACCTCTAGCCTTTATTTAAGGGTCTAAGGGAAAATAGTGATCCGTTAGGCTATAGCTATATAGTTAGCTTTTTAATAAAGAATCTAAAGCCCTAATACGCTACTACTACACGAATATATATATTTATATATACTTTCGTATAAACTTTCGATATTAAGGTTTTATATAGTACTATTTTTAAGGGGGTACACCCCTGCGAAGATAACGAACTAGCTTGTGAAAGCTAAAAGTAGCCATTTTTACTTTTGTATAGTTGAAATTAGGCTATAGCTCTTTTACTACTACTTCGTAACCATACTACTTATTAAGACGTACTAAACTAGCTTTTGTAGAGAGACCCTTATTCTAGCCTTCTACCGAGGGGTTTTATTATAAGTAGTGTGGATGTAAAGTAGTTAACAAAGAGTAAAAAGGCCTTTAAAACTAAGCGATGAACGTGTTCGAAAATAGGTGTATTAGGGCTAATTTTGTACGTATAAAGACGTAGATAGGCTTAAAAGAAAGCCCTTGATTCGCTGTACAAGATACTAATCCGCTAGCTAAATGCGACCGTGGGTTGTTGAGTTATTTCGAAGTGTTTAGTCCTAGGTAGGTACGTACAAGTGAGAGGCGTAGTGCTAAGGCTTATTCCTGTACACCTACCTACGCACCCACCTACGTAAAAACAGGTGTATCAGGGCTAGTTTTTATTGTACCGACTTCTATATAGGCTCAAAAGAAAGCGCTTAATTGACTCTATATAATACGCATCTTCGAGCCAAATGCGACCGTAGCGCATTGAGTTGTGCGCTTGTAAAGTGCGTAGGTGGATAAGGCTCAAATGCGACCCCTGTAGGCACACCAGAACTCGACCGTATCGTACAATAAACACTTCGCAATAGTACAATGCGCACCGGTCGCATTTGGCTCGCAGATACGTAGTATATAGAGCCAATTAAGCACTTTCTTTTGAGCCTATATAGAAGTCAGTAGGAGTAAAAGTGGCCCTGATGCACCTGTTTTTACGTAGGTACGTACCTAGGTGGGTGTGCAGGTAGGGGTGGGGTATATGCGCATTTGAGCCTCACGTACCTACGTACCTACTTTGTAAGCGTATAACACAATGCGCTACGGTGGCATTTGGCTCGCAGATGCGTAGTATATAGAGCTAATTAAGCGCTTTCTTTTGACCCTATATAGAAGTCGGTACGAAAAAAGGTAGCCCTAATGCACCTGTTTTTAGGTTGGTTGAGTTTTAGTCCGCATATACGCATTTGAGCCTCACCGAGCCGCATATCCTACATATCGCACCCACTTTGTTAGCCTGCATCGAACGTAATATAGGTCCTACGTACTTCTGGTACACTTTCGCGGATNCTGAGATAAATTATTAATATTTTAGCTTTATACTAGGTATTAAGAATAGGTAGTCGCTAATATACTCTCTAGAGTAAGAGTTACTAGTTATTACTATTATAGGGTACCTATAGTCGAGCTATTTAGTCTAGTAATACTATTCTAGTATTCCCTATTATTATATCGCTAGATTACCTTTAACTATTTCTTAGTTAGTTTAATAAAGGTACTGTTCTTTCTTACTATAGCTACTAGGTAGTTCTTATAGCCTACCTTATAAGGGCCGTAGTAGTTTATATAGCAAGGGAAGTATATATAGTTAACTTCTACTAGGCTTTCGTAGAAGTTAGTTTATATTCTATAGTTATTATAACGTAAATATCTAATATATTTAGCGGGGTTATAATATCCCTAGTATTCTAGGTTATAGTAAGTAATAGTAGGCCTTTTATCTATAAGCTTTATATAGTTACTAGTATTAAATATACGAAAGGGGCGAACTAGTATAAGGAATAAGGTAATAATAGTAATCTTCCCTACCGAGTTTATACTATACCTAGATAGTTAGATACTAGTAGGGGTTACCCCGGATTATACTTATATTTTATCTTTTATAATTTCTATAGTATAAACGGGGTCCCTAGTAAGCCTATAGAGAGTATATAAGATATTATAAATAGCGTAGTTATACTACTTCTCTAGTACTATAATCTAGGTAGCCTTAAAAATATTATTAAGGGTTTCTCTATTAGTAAGAAGAAGGTCTCTAGTTATAAGGTTTTTAGGCTTAAGTGTCTAGCTAGTTCGGGTAGCGCTTAACTTAGGTATACTACCTAAGTTAATTCCCGGGATCTTATTATAGAGCTCTTAATAGAAAGTAAAGGGATAGACGTTAAAGCGCTAGGATATACGTACTTCTATAGAGATTATAATAAGGATTCTTCGGTCCTCTTAGGTTTAGTAAAGTTCTATAGTAACTACCCCGCTTTTAAGAGATATACTACTACTAGATAAGGTTAAAGAAGTAGAGAGAGATTTATACTTTCTTCTTAAGTTTTTTAAGGTCTCTATTATTTCTTTTACTATAATATCTATAAACGAGACTAATTAGGAAATAAACTTTATATTAGAGGCTATTAGTTAGCTTCTTAGCTATAGGTAAATAGGTATAAATTTCTCTCTATTTAATTTTATATAGAGGGAGGCTATAAGGTAGTAAAGAACGCGGTTAGTAAGTATATAGACTACTTTATACTTGTCCGGTTATTTATAAGAGAAGACGAATCTATTTACTATTATAGTAAACTCGGTTATTATATCCTTTTCTAGGTTATACTTACGTTCTATTATATCGAAGTAGTCTTTTATAGCTATAGCGATAGTATTAGATTTAGGTACTCCTCTACCTAAGTTAAGTCTAGAAGGTATTATAGTAGTCTATCTAGACTTCTTTAAAGAGTACTAGGTAAGATTAGTAGGCGATAAGGCCTTCTATTATTACGTATAGTTCGTAGTAGTAATCGTTAGATTCCTTAAAATTAAAGAGTTTAACGAGGTTATAATATTAACTACTATAACTAGAGCTATACGCTACTATATACGCGGTAATAGCTCGGAAGCTTAATTAGACGTTAGAGGGATTTAAATATATATACTTTCGTATAAAAAAGTCTTAAATTAAAAGAATATTCTAAATTTAAAAATAGTTATAAAGGTATAGCCTACTAAAGTAAATAAGTAGTAGGATAATAGTAAGGAGCGAGGTAGTAGGTAAGTAAGAGCTAGCTATTCGATAAACTACTAAGGCTAATAGCGCTAAGTACTATAAAACTAACTTTCGTATACTCTAACGCTTAACTTAAAAACTACTACTACGAATAATAATATAACAAAAATAGATTTTAAGTAATAGACTTTAAATATAAGATATATAATTATAATAATAATATATTTAATACCTAAAATATTTTTTTTATAAGTTTTATATTTTAGGGTAGTAATATCTAATAATTACCCCTAATAACTAAGTCGATAACTAAGTTAATAACTAAGATTATAACTATATAATTTTAAACTAATTCCTATAATAACTTAATAAAAATAGATATTAAATATTAGGCTTTAAATATACGCTTTATAATTATAATAATAGTAAAATAAACATATAGATATTTTCTTATTCTAAGTACGTAGGAATACTAGATTACTAAGCCTATTACTAAGCGGATTACTAAGTTCTTTAACTAATCTTTAGAATATTTATAAGATAAATGAATTTTATTTATAGCTTACCTCTATTAGCTATTAGAGAATAAGTAATAAAGCCTATATAGCTAGGTCTAATTAAGTCTTATAAAGTCTTTTTAATATTATTGTCCTACTAGGTACTAATAAAAGTTTCTACCTCGTATCTATAAGGTAGAAAGTCTAGCGGGGACATAGCACGTGCGTGGCTAGGGTAGGGGCGTAGATTTCTACCTTACAGATACGAGGCAGGAACCCCTAGTATAGCTAATAAATATTAAATTAAATTAAATATATTTTAATAGTAGTTCGTGTCTGTCTATAGTTATACAACTAGAATCTGAAGTCTAATTTTTAATATATATTTTTATTAAATTAATATAAGTGTTAGTATTTTTTAAGTTGAGCGCTAGAGGATGCGAAAGTTGGTTTTGCGGCACTTGGCGCTATCGTCCTCAGTATGGACGCATACAGAATTGGATCTCTCTTCGCCACTCTGCTCTACTTGTATACCACTTTCACATCAGAAATGGTTCCATCGTTTTTAATGACACAGTAACACGACAATGTAAATATTTCAAGCATCAATACAGATATATTTTCTCGATACTGTGTTACTAACTACCGTCTCCGCGTATATTGAAAAGAAAAGAGCAATTTAATAAATTAGAAGAGACGTCAATTTTTGTTCCACAAATTATTAGCGAAACCAGCGGTTTAGATCAGCTCTCTGTGATCATAAACATCATCTGCAATCTCCAAGGCCTCGCCGTCTGTATTTGGCTTCTCGGGCTCTGGAAGTGGCTCCGTCGGTTGAGGTTCAGGTTCAGGTTCTGGGTGAGGCTCTGGCTTGACTGGCAATGGCTTTTCATCATGTCCCGGTACTGGCTTTGGTTCTGGCTTTGGTTCTGGCTCTGGCTTCTTCCCCGGCTTCTTGGTCGGCTTCTTGGGTTCCTTTAGTGGTGGTAGAGGCGGGGTGTAAAACGGAGCCGATTGCCAGAACGCACATTTCTCCCTCAACATCGTGTCGTCCCTCGATTCCCAGGTGTAGTCAGCGATGAGCTGGTCTTTCTTGCCGAGGTTCATGACCCGGCGTTTGGAGGGCTTGTATCGATCCCAGGAGGCGGCTCCTTTCTCGGGGTTGGGGTTCCGGTTGCGAATGAAGTTTACCAGGGATTGTTGGAAGAAGCTTGCGAGGGGAACGTTGACGGGTGAGATAGGGGGCTTGTCGGGGTAGAACTGGGAATTTATTAGTTATGTTGGGTGTAAAAAGAGGGGGGGAGACGAACGGTGTAGCCGACGTCGTAGCCGTTTACTGCTGGGAGGGCGTTGAAAACGTAGCGCCAGACTGGAGTGGATGACGAGTATTTGAGTGAAGCCTCGGTTAGATAGTAGTTGTTGCACTCAATGGAAATGTGCTTTTACACTTGTCAGTATGTGCCCTTTTCATAATAATAGAAGCCTTCTTACATTAACGAAATCGGAAACGCCAATGAGGGTGAGTTGAGGAGGAGACTTCTTTCCCGGGATGGTGTAGTTGTTCGCTATGAAACCCAGCGTGGAATTTGGTGCCCCAGGATATACTTCTACGAACCAATCTTGGAGGGCTTGGTTTGTACGTATCCAAGGAGGCGAGAAGAGGAGACCATCGAGCCTCTCATGTCCCATCAAGAGCGGTATCTTTTCGTGAAACTTTCCTTTCTTGAGAAGCCGACTGGGGAGATCTGGAACATAACGGCCGTCTACGGTTGGTCCGAAAGCGTAATATCCGTAAGGTGACGAGTTCCAAGTCATGTTTAGATTGGCTTGGATCAGAACCGATGAGTTCTGTTTTTGGAGACTCTGAAGATCGGTGGAGTTTGTCAGGTTCAGGAAAGTGGCAAAGGTCTGGTCGTCCTGTGTGCCATTTGCCTGTGGGTAAAACCCCGGACTCTGGATGATGGCAGCTTCGAAATCCGGTGCAAGGTCTTTGTCTCCTCCATAGGATGTGATGTGGTGGATGATAGATGAAGCACCAGAGTTTTGTCCCATGACGGTAATACTATGATTTTGTTAATTAAATCTGAAGTAGAGGGGTACTAGTGGTATCGAACCTTTCAGAGTCACCACCGAAACGCTCAATGTATTTCTTCACCCATTGTAAAGCAAAAGCTTGATCGTGAAGCCCAAGGTTAGGCAGACCGCCTTGAGACATGAATTTCTCCCCACCAAGCCAGCCGAAGGCTCCGAGACGATAGTTCATAGCAACCTAGAAGTATGGTCAGAGATTTTATCGGAATGAAAGAAGTTTTGTTGCTTACGAATATAATTTCATCGCCATCTTTGCCTGCGGCTTGGAGAAGACCTTCTGGGCTACCATTCATTTCCTTGTTTCCAGCTAAGAATTCTCCGCCATGAATCCATACCACGACAGGAGCTTGTCATCACGAATTAGACACCCTTCCGTTGAACTCAAATGGTGCAATCCACGTGGCTTACCTTTATAATACTTCCTAGATTCCCACAACGGTTTTGGGACCATAACATCCAGCAACAGGCAATCCTCACTGACTAAAGTAGACACAATCAGTACATGAAAGCGAAGAAATAGAGAGATTCATACCTAGATCACTTTGTTTAGGAATTGCGCCGTAGTCACTGGCATTAATCGGCTTTTCCCATTTTGCATCCCAGGTTTTATTGTTGAATCCTTCAACAAAGTTCGTTCCAATTGCGACCCAACCCGGAGGGGTCTGGGGACAAATATAAGATTTTGGCCCATAGTTTATCTTTGGATTCTCCTCCTCTATGTCTTGTGGAGGAGCCCAGCGGTATTCATTCAGTGGTGGCTGAGCATAAGGAATGTTCTTGAAGCTGAGATATTTGCCACTTGCCTATGTTGAGCTTGATCAGATATTTGAGTTCAGAAGCGTGAATCCCTAAGGAATTACTTACCGTAAGATTGCCGCCGTGAATCTCATAATCAAGATTGACATGGTGATCTTCCAGTGTCAGGTTCTTTGTTGGTGGGTCGTTGAGGTTTTTTTGCGGGCTCTCCTGCTCAGCAACAAGATCCACCTCTACCTTCTCATTAGATAAGGAGATGTGAACTACACTGGCATTGGAAAGTATGCCAAATGTAGAAAGGGCAACGAGGCCCAGCGAGAATGATTTCATTTTCGAATTCGACACTCAATCGACCAAAGGAGTAGTATATAGAGCCAACAACTGATGGTCGCAGAATATTGATGAAGAAGAGTGGTAGATGAAGAAATGATGAATATGAAGGGTACGGGAAATCACAATAATGAGACACAAGTATTTGGCTCGCAATACTATGCCCTTCAATTAACCAAGGCGGTACAGACCAGCATCTTGATCTCGGATTCTCAGTATTTCGTAATAGAAGAAGTCTTGTAGCAAATCAATATGAGTTATGAAGCCACTTTCGGTCTCTTCGAAACGTCATTGGGTACCTGAATCGATCATGATCAGCCATTGTCCACAAAAACAAGAGAAGAGGTTACAGTTTCCCAAGCCGAGGTGACCTACAGATCCACGTACTACATTGTGCATGCGGGACCTCGCAGATGGTAGAGATT
Organism: Hymenoscyphus fraxineus; assembly: GCA_900184765.1. Lineage (NCBI taxonomy): Eukaryota > Fungi > Ascomycota > Leotiomycetes > Helotiales > Helotiaceae > Hymenoscyphus > Hymenoscyphus fraxineus. Next base: position 538,517 of record LT855415.1, on the reverse strand, counting down.
GCGTTATACAGGTGTTCTCGTAGGGGGCCGCAGTATGGCTGGACTTGGCTTTGGCCCGAGATGAATTGGAGGAATTCGTTGTAAGGATGTTAAGAAGAGTGTTAACAATGCTGCATGCAATTTCAAGAAAAAATGAGAGCTCGAAGCGCCAGAATGGTCTGTAACATCGTTGCAGGAAATATAGAAGATAGAGTGTCAACGCTAAGTCTAGCGAGCCGATCCCGTTTTGCATCATGACGATGGTGGCAGATTTTGTGGAACTCTTCAAAATTAGAGCTGATTGACTTTACCAATTTCCTCAAAGAGACTCGACTTTCTCTCATGCTTTCCCTGTCATGTGTAACGTGGAATTACCGTGTCTGGTACAATTTACCACATCTGTGTCACGGACGCTCACAGTAGAAAGGTGGCGGCTGGTTCCTCTCCCGCATACTCTGAATGGTGTTTCCGAGAGATACAACAGTTGCCAAAGTATTCACATTACAGCCAAGCATTCGTGTCTTCATCATAGAAATTTGTAATTGACTTCAAATGAGGAAGGATATTATGTTGGAACAAGCAGTTAGTAGAGAGCGATTGTCGCTGACTCACTCAACGTACAATATATCCGTTCAGCTTTTTCAAAGGCAAAAACAAACGGGGCCAGACAAATGAACGATGAACTGCAACCTGGGATATCTCATAAAAATGTATGCTCTTGCAAAAAAGCAACGTGCATTTCAAACTCCGGGACCATTTACATGACCGCCCGACTTTTCTTTGCGTGTTATGAGGAACGGTCGCAAGACCCAACATCTACTCTGATGCATCATCTGACCTCTATTGACCAATTTCCACGCTTCGCTTTGAACTTTCAATGACCGCTTTGCTGAAGGCATATCGAACTCTGTCTTCTTCTAGCGACAACAATCCGGCAATAGTCGTGCCTTTAGGACTAGAATATCTCTCTCTCAACACAGCTGGATGTTCCCCATTTTCCAACAATTTGGTGAGGGAAACCAACGACTGTGTCAACATCTTTCTCGCATCAGCTCTTTTGAGACCTTGACTCACTGCCCCATCTAGAATACCATCGAAAGCCACCGACAGATATGCGCTTGCGGGACCAGCAAGAATGCCCGCAATATCAAAAAGCTCAGGAGCAACTGGAGCGGTAACGCCTACTTGGCGGAAGATCCAGTCCGACTCCTCTTCCATATAGTCGGGCATTGAAGTGGTTTCGATGACAGCCATGGATTCACCAAACTCAGCAGCGATATTGAGCATCACTCTCTTGATGCAGAAATCACTGACTGGTGCGGTTGGATCAATGAATGCTGCCAATTTTTCCACTGGAGATCCAACCAAAACACTGATGATCAACTTCCCCTGCAATGCTTCACGGACTCCCGCAACCTTGAGCACGGTTTCTGCCATATAAGGCTTGCAACCAAGCATGACGATGTCAGCTGCTTGCATGCTGGCAACATTGTCGCGAGAAACCTTGAAGCTATCTCCAAACTTGGAAAATCGCTTTTGCAAGGCATCTGCAGAAGTCTGACTGGACACTGTTGCTATGAAGTGTGAAATTCTAGCTTTTTCGCCTGCTGCCACCGACTTTGAACATGACTCCATGACCCCGGAAAGAATGGCTGAGCCCATGGTCCCTTGAGACAAGTCAGCATTCTGTGTTGTCAAGTTGTGACGACAAGATTTCAGGATTTGAAGAAAAGTTGACACAAGACATACCGCAGCCGATAATGGCTAGAGTCAGCCCTGTTCTTGGCACCGCGGTGCCGTTTGTTGCAGCCATCGTAGAATAGGTAGTTTATCGAGACCGATGGTGGAGCATGTAGGTTAGTGAGATAGTGTGAAGAAAGTTATTCGTGAACCTAGGCGGCGCAAAACAGCAGACAGCGATAGAGACCGGATAAAAAACCTCGAGGAGTATGTCAAAAACTACGTTAGAAGACGAAGGAATGTTGGTTGGGGAGAAAAACAAAGTCACGATAAGCAGAACGAGAATAGAGTTAGTCGTTTACAGTAAGAGTCATGACCGGTGATAGGAGGGTGCATCCAGAAGAGTGGGATGTGGGAGTCAATAGAGCCGCACCGGTGACACAAACGCAAGCGAGCAACTTTAACCTCCATCACAAAATTCAGTACCACGAGCCTCACACGATATATACTTTCATACAACAATCGGTCGAATATTTTCAGGTTGTTTTGTACATTGCGTAGCTACAATTCATCCACGCACAGTACTGAGCCGTCTTACTCCGTATGTATTCTTTTGGTCGCCATACCTCCGTAGAATCTTTCAGGGGTGAATTGTTTCAGAATGATCCTGACACCATCAACGTGGCGAAGCTCACTGGATCCGAACAAGCTTTCCACGCCAATTGAGGATCAGCGTTCATCTCAACTCTCAGAAGCAAGAAATCTGGACTCTGGATGGAAAAATTGTAGACTTGCCGCCGACGGCATTGACCTGGGTCGTGAGCGCAGATGTGTAGGTGATCCTGCACACGTCGATCATACCGGAGCCGGATCGTCTCAGCCCTTGTGCCTGTCCTGTTTTGGCGATCCAGACAATTAAGGATCCATAAAGGACGTCCAAACTTCTCAANTCATCTCTTCCCGATTAGATGAATTGTCATGCATCCAACCAGTGGGCTGGGGCGCCTGTACCGCTGAACCTGTATTCGTCTTTGCTCAGCGGCTCGCTAGACATCGATTGTGGGTTTCGAGCAATGCAATGCAGGACTTCTCGTTTGCTTTTCATGATCTAACCAATGCAAAGACCCTTTTGGTTACCAGTGGGGTCCCCTTCTTTCATTCAATAGGTGCGGACTCATGTGCTGCAAATCCCCTTGCCCCTATTGAAGAGCATGCATGGGATGGAATACCCAAGTACAGTATCTACCATGTACATATCTTCAAAGGAACGAGTACATATACTTGTGTACTTCCCAAACCAAAATTGAAGAATTCTTCACCCGCTTCTAGCGCCCACACTCCTTTGCCATTCATTCATTAAATTCTCATAAGACTAGACGTTTTTCTTGTTCAAAAATCACATCCTTTTTTATTCATAATGTTCTCAACATCCCGACTTCTCGTCATTCTTTTCGCGGCCGTCAATTTCTCTTCGGCTCTCCCTCACCCAGTTACAGAATCAAGTGCAAACCCACAATGGAAACAAATCGGACATCTATTACGAAGCCGAGCAACAACTCAAGAATATGTGGCATACTCTGTTGCTGGTATCAACCAATTGCAAACTTGGTATTCGGCTGCAACTGGTTTGTGGGATAATTTGTGGTGGCCATCTGCGAATGTAGTCACCATGATGGCCGATTTTGAAGAATATTTCCCTCACATGGTAGAGCCGACCACACGTCTTGTCTATCCAACAACTCTCAAAATGGCACCGATTTCCAGCGGGTTTGCCGGATTTCTTAATGGTTTCTACGATGATGAATTGTGGTGGGCTCTTGCATGGATCAATGTTTACGATGTCACCAAAGATAATCAATACCTCGACGTGGCAGCGCAAATCTTCGAAGATTCCAAAAGTGTTTGGGGCCAAGCAACTTGTGGTGGATTATGGTATTTTCTCCGTATTCATGTATTGAGCACACGTCTAATATTGAATCAGGTGGGACAAAGCGCACACCCAAAACGGAGCTGTAACAAATGAACTTTATATTACTACAGCCGCCAAACTTGCCAACCGTCGCCCAGCAACTCCATCTCCAGGTTATTACTACCAAGAAGCCATCAAAGCGTACGATTGGTTTATTAAATCCGGCTTAATCAACAAAGATAACCTGATCAACAACGGTCTCAACCTACAAACCTGCAAAAACGATGGCAATCCTGTCTTCTCCTACAATCAAGGAATCATTCTCTCCGGTCTCGCTGAGCTTTCCTGGGCCTCTGGAGATTCATCATACATCGACCTTGCGAACACTCTCGCCTTGGCTGGTATCAAGGAGCTTACTGACGAGAACGGTATCCTGCATGAGAAATGTGAAGCCACCGGGTCCTGCAATGCAGATATGGAACAATTCAAGGGTGTCTTTGCACGGAACATCCAGTATCTCGTCAATCGCGCTGCCATTCCGGCGGAGACTCGCAATACCTATAAAACCTTCCTACAAAAGAACGCAGACAGCATCTGGGTCCACGATGGTGTCTCGAATCAACTCGGCTTGGTATGGAGCGCTCCTGACTCGAAAGCAACAGTACAGACTCAATCTTCCGCACTGGATGCCATCGTTGGTGCTGCATGTGTTTCATAAATGTTTTTTCTGGGTTCAGTTGGCGTTTTGTTTTAATTTTTTATGATACCCGTGCGTGTATTTGTTTTGTTGTTTAGAAAGTTGGCTTGATGCCTTGCCTTTATACAGACATAGATTGTTATTTAGAGATTAGAGATTGATGAAAGATTTACGAATTGACGACTTTGCATCTCATTGTATACATTTCTCGTAATATCTTGTGTCGTGGGGGTTTTTAGAAGTTGAAAAGCTACGTGAGACTGGCAGAGATCCTTTATCTTTCGGTTAACCAAAACATTTCAGGACTTTTAAGTGGTTTCGGTGAGATTTCAAGTTGGTTTTCTTTACGAGTCTATAGTCTGAAGCACCAAAAGCGAAAAAAAGGTTGAAAAGAAGTTATGCTAATAGACCAGTAAAAAGTGATTCTCTGCCGCTTTTCTTGTCCAACGGGAGATTCTTTGAGGGTGGTCTTGTTTGGAATTCACAGACCAGCAACCTGCCCAGGCCTATAAACGGATGGTCCTGGCGGGATCTACAGGCTATCACGCTTTTGTGCACGTTTTTAGAAGAAGTCCTCCATTGAGGTAGATATATGAGGTTCCCATTTCTATAATATTGATTGGTCGTAAGTTCTCATCAGAACACCAACTATTGTTTACTCTTGAGCCCACAAAGATAGTCATTGAGTACGATCACGTGATATTGTCAACAAACCAAATGGAAAGCGAGTCTTCTCACCAGATTGAATAGTAATCAATCTCGCATTTTCCTATTCTATTAACACTCATTACTCGATTTTCGTGGGAATTTGGTTTATAATTGCAAGATTTTTGAACTAGATAACATCAGCTTTCACACACGCAACTAACTTGGGGATTTGTTCACTAATGTCGGTTATTGAGAGTTGATAAATAATGGAGATAATTTGATTCAATAAATTTGTAATCCAGATGAAAGTACATATTTCAAGCGTGAAGTACGTTGGCGATCCATGTTCAGAGCTCTATGTTCAGAGCACTTCTCGATACTCTCATATCAAATACTTGATGGTCTGAAGAAACTCCATAAAAAAAGAAAAAAAGGGCTCTAACGTTTTCCTGGGTGCCTCCCCCGCTCATAAAACTCACGGGTGAGTTCACAATTATGACTCCAATTTTCGAAACGGCCCCACTCGTCAACATCCATCCCCCAAAATTCCAACTGGGCTTGGGTAGGTTGCCAATCTTCCAGGCACATGGAGTTCGCAATCGATCGGGGAATATTAACAAATACGGGCCAACTCACCTTGCTCCCTAGAACCTCGCTTAGCACAGTCAGACTATCTGCCCACACCGGACCATGGCCGAATTTCCCTCTCCCACCTAATTGGGGTTCAAAACAGACATTGCAGCAATATTTTGGACAGGAGTATAGATAGATGAAGGCGTGGACCATTTCATGCAATAAGGTGCCAATGAACAAGTGCTCATTGCTCCCTGTAAATCCTGGTTCAGACCCCAGGGTTTTATCGAGCAGTTGGATGTGAACGGTATTTGTTGGGTTATAGTACCATCCCCGTCCTAACGCAGAGGTTTTGCTATTTTCAATGACAAGGTCTGTGTTGCTGAGAGTACCACCAAAAAGCCAAGTGTCGAAGAGATCAAACCAAGTTATTAGTAAGTTGGCTAACTCAGTTGTAGTTTTTACTTCAGGAACCGCCGAAGACAGGAGGGTTTCTTGCTCGGCTGTAAACTTGTGGGTGATATGGGGGATCTTCAGGAAACTTCCGAACTCTAATGGACAATAGGAAAACTTCTCGAGAGGACGAGGGTTTGAAGAGATAGCCTTCTTCCAATCGTCAAAGATTCGAGGATGCTTCGGTGGAAGAACCTTCTCAATGCTTAGCTCTTGGTATTGGTAAATCTTTCTACCGTCTGGAGCACACTCGTAGCTACATGCCGGTGGCTCATAATCTTCCTCCACTGGAGAAACTTCGGAACCTGTCCGATCCCTGCGCTTCGAAAACATCTTTTTGAGTCTATTCATTGCTGTGGCCTTTTGAACGATATTTTTGAATTTATTCAAGGTTGTAGCTTTTCGAACAGTATTTTCCATGTTTTGGATTGGGATAATCCCTAAATCTAGAATCTGGGAGAGAAAGGAATGATGAAGTATGTGACACGAAGTATGTGACACAATTGGCTTGTTCTACTTCCATGTAATTGAAGTTCTTTGTGAAATAACAGAACAATTCATTGTTCGAAGCTGGCCTTGTTCTAAACAAGCAAGCCACATCTTAAGGTGTGTTTCTCTTTGTCTTTGACTCAACGTGAAGTTTCTCTTTCAAAGAAAATTGAGAGTGCAATATCACATTTCGAGATATACGTTTGATAGCGGTTTAATAAGGTGGAATTCATATCAGTTACAAGATCCCACTTGAAAATGCTATGTTATAGTATAAGTATTGAAATGTACTCCATAGAAAATCGCGATAACTTAACATTTTCCAATTTGCAAGTTTTCCCTTGGTTAGTGTAGCTTTAAAGGAAATGTCGAGCTGCGGCTAATTCTTAATAATTCTGCATCGTAATCGACAGTCTGGCCAGGGGTACTGTCGTGTAAGACCTGGGCTGAGACCGGGGTTCAGGAGTCATATAATCCCCCACAAGTACATACTCTCGCAATACCTTTATTACCCTTCACGCCCCCTAGGATCGTCCTCGTCAACGGGTTAGGGGTTAGGGTTAGGGCTAGGGGGTTAGGGTTAGTAGAATATAAACTCTTACTACCTACGCTATTAGGGTTACTTTCTTATACCTAGGTAGGTAGAAAGTAATAAGATTTTATTCTAAGTATAATAAGAGTTTAAATTATATATTTAAAGACTTTTCGTATACTTATAGAGAGTAATTAAAGGTATTTTATAAGTAATTTTATAGGTGATTTTATAAATAGTTTTATAAGTGGTTTAGTATAAATATAAGGGCTAGCGCAATAGTCTAAACTATCGCGTACTATAAAACCTAGACTATTAATTACCTAGGTAGGGGGTATTTTATATATATTTTATAGTAAATTTAGTAAGGAGTACTATATAAATAGAAAATATACTTCTAACCTAGTAATTAATAGTCTAAAGCTAGGGGTTAAGAGTATTATTAGTAGAGTAGTTAGTAAAATAAGAGTAAGATATAGCCTCTAAAAATTAGAGGCTAGATACCTATATCGTATAGTAGCTATATAATATATTTACTCTAGGTTTATATAAACTATAATTACTTTATAAAATAACGTTTAATTTAAATAATTCTTAGTATATTTAATATATATTTAATTACTTAATTTAACTAACTATAATAGTAATTTATTATATAGTATAATTATATTAGTTATTTAAGGACCCGAAATCCTTAAAAAAGTATCTTACGAAGTAAGGTTAGAGGGCTAAGACCCGCCCGGCGCTAGGCCCGATTAGGCGCGGTAGCGCGCCTTTATCTAAGTACTATACTATTAATTACCCTACCTTCTATTCTAATTCTATATTATAATCGATAGTCTAGCTAGGGGTACTATTATATAAGACCTAGGCTAAGACCGGGTATAAGGGATTAGGCCCTAAGTATAGTACTAGCTATACTAGTGCTTACTAAGCTAGCTAAGAGTATAACGTATACCTTTCTTTTATTTATAGAGTCTAAGAAGACTCTTCTCTTCCTCCTTTATTAAACTTATTAAATATTATAATTAAGCCTTAGTATATATACTACTCCCTTATAATATTAAGTTCGATTAATTATAGCTAACTAAGATACTACTATATAAGATAGTATATAAGTACCTAAGTAATTCTACTAGAGTTGTACCCCTAGTCTAGTAGGAGTTAATTAATTCTACCCGGCTTCTAAGAGTATAGTATAGCTATTACTAGAGTTATTCTAAGAACTTATAAATATAGTTTAAAACCTAAGCTACTATATATAATAAGTAGAAGAAGGTATAGAAGTAGTAGAAGCTAAGATAAGAAGGCTATAAAGCTAAGGATAAATAGCCTCTACCCCCTTATTAATAAACTCGCTCCTAAAGAACTTAGTATAAACTCTTACTTAGGTAAGTTAATCAGATTCTAATAACTAAGTCTTAGGCCCTAGAGACTAGAAACTACTAACCTAGAATAAATATATAAGTACCTTCTAAGATTATCTTCTAAGGCTTAAGAGCTCCTATAAGGTAAGGTCCTCTATAAAACTACTACTCTCCCTAGAATACTACTAGAATATAATCTATAACACCCTTCTACTATAAGAGTAAGCTCGAATAAGACACTTCTAAGAGAAGGAAGGTAATAAAGGTAAGAAGGATCCTAATTACTTCTTTATATAACTTAATAAGACTTTTATAGATAGTAATAAATAGGCTAAGGCCTTAGAGAAGCTTAATAATATTAGATACTTTATAAGTTAACCCTAGTATAAATACTAGCTTAAATTTAATAAACTTTTACTAGTAGTAAATAGAGAGAGCTAAAATAATAATATAAAGATTAGTTATCTCTAAAATACTTTCTTAAACTCTATATAAATATATATAGCTACTATACCTAAATAAATAGATTACTATAAATTTACTAAGGAAGTTAAGCGTATTATAACTAACCTTAAAAAGACTAACTAGTTTAAATTATTAAATAAGAAATAGAAGGAGAAGACTAAGGAATCTAGTATTAGAGGACTAGTATTTACTCTATAATAGAGATAGTCCTTATTACCCTAGCTAGATAGTAAGAAAGATACTATTATAAGAGTAATATAAATAGGTAGTAGCTAATTAGGATACTATAGAGACTATAAAAGAAATCCTAGAGACTATTAAACTATAGGCGAAAAATAAAAGGCTAAGTAAGTAAACTAAGATAAGTAAGAGAGATATTAAAAAAAGAAACTCTATTACTAATATAGAACTTTAAGATACTAAGCTAGAGACTACTTATATAATATACTTACTCTACTAGTTAAGATTAACTAGGTTAAAGTAGAACCTATACTAGAGGATAATAATAGAATAATAGAAGCTAATACCTCTAGGTTAGAAAAAAAGTAGCTCTTAGTTATAGTTAGAAACTAAGAGTAAAAGGGGTATTAGTAAAAGGATAAAAGAAAGTAAAGAAAGTAATAAATAAAAACCTTATATATATAAATATAGTCCTTTAAGAATCTTTTAGAACCTTTACTTTTATTAATAAAGGATACTAATACTATACTATAATAAATAAAGACCTTATAAAAGGACTAGGACTCCTAAATATAAGTAATAAGAAATAGAAAGTAAAAGAAGCCTCTTTATCTATAAGTAATTTAAAAGCTAAAAGAGTAGTCGCCTTCTAAATAAGTATTACTAAGTACTACTAAGTTATTTATATATATATAATACTAAACTTAAAGTTTCTAATAATTCTTAGAAACCTATAAAAAGTATATAATAAGATATAGACTATACTAGAGAAATAGTATTTCTACTATAGTAGAGTATTACTATAAGTAAAGGAAGGTTATAATTACTATAACTATAAGAATAATAGCACCTTTATAATAATAGCTACCTTAAATATAGAGGATATTAGAAAAGCTTTTAAGGTTAAAGAAGAGCTATCTATAGAATAGCTAAAATAATAACTATCTTTAAAGATTAAAGATATAATACTACTCTTTTTTAAATAGGAAGTAGAAAAGCTAGTACTTTATAAGCCTAGTATTAATACTAAAATTAATATCTACTCTTAAGTAGATAATACTCTAACTACTTTACTATAAGGACTACTTTATAATATATCTAGGGATAAACTATTAGTCTTAAGGAAATCTCTTAATAACTTATAAGAAAAAGGATTTATTAGACCTTTTATATTAGAAATAGTAGCTCTTATCTTATTTATATAGAAACTAGGAGGAGGACTAAGATTCTACTATAACTACTAAGTGTTAAATATAATTATAAAACCTAACTATTACCCTCTTCTACTAATACTAGAGACCTTAAGGAATATAATAGAGGCTAACTAGCTTATAAAGGTTAATATTATTTTTACCTTCTATTAAATTTAGATAGTAAAAGGCTATAAATATAAGACTATCTTTTAAATAAGATTTAGCTCTTTTAAATAGCTAGTAATACTATTTAGTCTAAGTAGGGCTCCGGCTATATTTTAATAGTATATTAATAGTTTACTATAAGACTTACTAGACGTCTACTCCTTAGCCTTTATAGATAATATAGTAATCTATACTAAGGAGTCTAGGGAGAACTACTTTAAAAAAGTATAAAGCGTCCTTTATAAACTCTAGGATAGAGGCCTATTCCTTAACCCTAGAAAAAGTAAATTTATAAAGAAATAGATTAAGTACTTAGGATTTATTATATATACTAGTAAAAAAGGAGTAAGACCTAACCCTAAGAAAGTTAAGGTAGTATAGAACTAGATAGTTCCTAAGATATAAAAGAAAGTCTACTAGTTTTTAGGGTTCTATAACTTCTATTAAATATTTATATCTAACTACTCTTAACTAGTAAGATAGCTAATAGTACTTATTAGTAAGGGAACCCTATTCTCCTAGGGAGAAGGGGAGGAGCTAGCCTTTTAGGTATTAAAAAGTAAGTTTTATAAAGCTCCTATATTAGTAAAATAGGACTCGACCCTACCTATATTTCTTAAGATAGACTATAGTAGATTTATAATAGGAGGTATACTCTTTTAAAAAAAGGATAGAATTTATTAACTAGTAGGCTTCTTTTCTAAGAAACTAAATAAGGTAAAAATTAACTATAATATTTATAATAAGGAGATATTAGTAGTAGTATCCTTACTTAAGTTTTAGATACTTAAACTAAAAGTAGTAGGCCTCTTTATAATATAGATAGACTATAAGAACCTAGAATACTTTATAACTAAGAGGTAACTAATTAAATACTAGATTTAATAATATAAGACCTTAGCTTTATTTTAGTTTACCTTTTACTACTAGCTAGGTACTAAAGCTATTATACTAGATACCTTATCTAGAAGAGAATAGAATACTCTAGGGGTAGATAATAAGATATCTAAGTATAGATATTTTTTAGAGCTAGACTATATTAGAAACTAGCTAGACCTAGGAGGGAAAAGAGAGGTAGTAGTAGTAGTAACTACTTTAGTCTAGCTTTAAAATATATAATAAAAGGACCCTTTAAACTAGAACTAGGACTCCTAAGTACTATTCTAAGAATAAAAACTTAATAAACTTTAGAATAAATTAGTAGTAGAGGACTTATTATATAATATTATTTTCTAATTAGTCTTAAATAGTAACTAATCCTTCTTAAGTAAAGTTAAAATAAAGATCTAAGTAAGTAACTATAAAATTAATAAAAAGAGCTACTTATACTACTATAAGAGATTATAAGTTCCTAGAATACTATTCTTAATAGAGGCTAAGGTTAAGGAAAGAGAATTTAAACTTAGCTAAAAGAACGTTCTAAGAATAAAAATTATTTAATCTATCTATAATTTATAAGTCTATAACTACTTAGGTAGGGATTCTACTACCTTTATAATAGGATAAAACTTTTACTAGCTACTCTAGTCTAAGTATATAAGATAGTTCTTAAAGAACTATAATTACTATAGAAGGAATAAGGTATAGTAGGAGTATAAGTATAAACTCTNTTTAAGAACTCTTAATAGATTTTATAACTAACCTACTAGACTTATAAGAGAATTACTACCTCTAGGTTATTAAAGACTAATTAAGTAAGACTATAGTACTAGAGGTAATACCTAGTATAAAAGTAAAGGAATATATTAAAAAGTTTATAGAATACTAGGTTTATTACTATAGTATACCTTATACTATTACTAGTAATAGAAGTATAAACTAAATAAGTATATTCTAAAAAATATTTTACTACCTAATAGATATATAATAATAACTTAGCTTTATATACTACCTATAAACTAATAAAGGCCTAGAGAGATTAAACTAAGAAGTATAAGCTTACCTCTAGAACTTTATTAACTAAAAGTAATCCGACTAGAAACGTTAGCTTCTTACTACTTAACTAGCGCTTAATAAGTATTACTAAGTAGGCCTTAAAATAAGTCTTTTCTTTATAATATATAGCTTTAACCCTCCTTCCCTAATCCTACTTAAAATAGATACTAGTATAACTTTAAATCTTCTAGTATCTAAGAAAGTAGAGGTATTTATAGATAAGATTAAAGGGGTTATAGTACTATACTAATTAAATATAGTAGAATCCGCCTAAAAGTAGGAAGATAGTACTAATAAAAGAAGGGCCCCTACTCTAGTCTATAGGGTAAGTAATAAAGTATAGCTAGACCTATATAACTACTATATAAATAGGCTAAAGAGAAGTCTAGACTATAAGTATATAAAATATATAGTAGAAGAAGTATTATTACTATTATCTATTTACCTATTAGGGATTCCTAGTAATATCTACCCTATATTCTATACTAATCTCTTTTATTAAATAAGCTAGGACTTCCTACTAGGGTAAGAGACTAATAATAAATAACTTATATCTAAACTCTTCTAGATATATAAAGAATAGTAAGTAGAAGAGATACTATATACTTAAGATAAAGCTAAAAGAAGGGAAAAAATTAGATAAGTACTAGTAAAGTAGATAGGTTACTATAAGCTAATATAGGAGCCCTTAGAAAATCTAGTAGATACTATTACCCTAGATAACTTTAAAGCTAAGTATAGTAATCTTATAAAGAATAATAGTTTAAAAGCTAGATAGGAAAAGAAAAAGAAAAACTAAAAGAGAAGAACGCCTATAAAGACTAATAAAAGTCGGATAGAGTATAAGACTCTTATAGTAGAGAGAGAGTTTAAGAGACTATACTATTCCTTTATTTTCTTTTTATTTTTTTTATAACCTTTTATTTATAGTAGAATCTAATAAAAAATAGATAGATTACTAGGCTTTTATAATAAAGGAAAGAGCTTTTTAAATATTATTTTATTTTTTTATTTCTTTATTTTATTATTTTTTATTTATAATACCTATTTTATACTAAGAACTATTTTAAAATTATTAGAGACTACTAAATAAATATAGGGAATAAACTATTTATCTACTCTAACTAAAAAACTACTATAAACTACTAGGAAACTTATAAACGCTACTAATAAGATATCTAGAACTAATAGAAATTAATTAGAGACTATTTCTTAAGTACCCTTAATAGGTATAATAATAGAATTAACTAGAATAACCTACTTTTCTTTTAGCTTCCCCTACTTTCTCTTTAGCTACTAAGACTTTAGACTTAAAGCGTATCTCTTCTTCTTCTTTAGAGTAGTAGGATTATTACTATTAGTATCTACCTTAATATTAATAGAAACTAGGTTACTATAATAAGGTTCTAAAACTAGGGCCGGAGGTCTACTATTAATACTAAAAAGAAAAGTAATAAGTAATAGAAAACTAATAGAGACTAGTAAAGACCTATAGAAGACTATTCTAAGCTATAACTTACTTTATAGTTATATTAACCTTAGTAAAAAGAGTACTAAAATAAGTAGTTAGTAATAAAAAACTAATAGAAACTAAAGTATTTATACTAAAAAAAGACCTAATTATTAAAGATATAAGAGCTTTATAGAGTATATTACTATTTCCTAAAGATTCTCTAGGGCTCTACTACTATAATAGTATTAGCTAGTATTTTTTTAATAAAAACTAAACTAAGAAAAAAAAAAAAATTTTTTTTCTTACTATATAGTATTAGTTAATCTAGTCTAGGTAGTATATATAAGATAGGCTAACGCTTTACTATCGATAGTTACTAGTATTTTTTAAGTAGAGTCTAATTAAAACTTATAGGAGATAATACTTATCTTTTATATTAATATAATTAAAGTATAAATATAAACTATAGGAGATTTACTATATAAAATTAATAGACTCTACTAAAAAAGTACTAAAGTTTAACTTACCTCGAGTATTACGTAGTCTATACTATAATAAGTATAATAGGTATAATAGAAGGTAGCTATACTTATCTAGTTAGATTTTAATAGATACTACTAGGGGAATATAGGAAATATATATAACTTACCTATTATTACTATTATTATTATTATAGTTTAAAAAGAAAAAAAGGAGGAAAGGAGGGTAGAGGAAGCCTTATATACCCTAGTATATAAGTAAATAAAGGATTATATAGGAAGGTACGTCTAGAATAACGTTAAGGTAAGGTAAAGATAGTCTAGAGAAGTATAATTAAGCTAAAAGTAAAGTTTATAAAGAAAAGCGAATTTAATATAATATTTAGTAGAGTCCTTTATAGAACTAGATAAAATCTAGCGCCTTTCTAGTAGAGGGAAAGAGTATTATAAGGGATTAGGCCCTAAGTATAGTACTAGCTATACTAGTACTTACTAAACTAGCTAAGAGTATAATATATACCTTTCTTTTATTTATAGAGTCTAAAAAGACTCTTCTCTTCCTCCTTTATTAAACTTATTAAATACTATAATCGAGCCTTAGTATATACGCTACTCCCCTATAACACCGGGGTTTAGGAGTTATATAATCCCCTATAAGTATATACTCTTATAATACCTTTATTACCCTTTATACCCCTTAGGATTATCCTTATTAATAAGTTAAGGGTTAGGGTTAGGGCTAGAGGGTTAGGGTTAGTAGAATATAAACTCCTACTACCTATACTATTAGGGTTACTTTCTTATACCTAGGTAGGTAAAAAGTAATAAGATTTTATTCTAAGTAGCGTTCGGTATCTAGAATTCCATTCTATTCTAGGACCCCTCTCTAGAATATTCCGTTTTAAATTATATAAGTGTTAGAATATACTATTCTAAAGGGTAGAATATTTAGAATTCTAATTAGAATATTCACGTGACCCGTAAAAAAGTAGTTCTGGTCCGAGTAACTAATAGGAAGCCTAACCTTAGCCTTAGTACTATAATATAATAATCTTACGATATCGCTCCTATATATCTCACTAGGACATATAAAAGAGCCTTAAATATACGTATTTACGTCTCCTAGACTAGTAGTATAGGTAGTATAAACACTATAAAACTACTCGGATTTACTATATAGGAGACGATAATAGTGAATTAGGAGCTCTCTTATTAGTTAAATAGTAATATATATATATATCCTTTGGAATTCTAAATTCCAAGGGCTTATCCTTTAGAATATTCCGTTCTAAATTAGAGAGCCTTTAGAATATTCTACCTTAGAATAGAATCTTAGAATCCTTAGAATCGTATTCTAAGTACCGAACGCTAATTCTAAGTATAATAAGAGTTTAAATTATATATTTAGAGACTTTTTATATACTTATAGGGGGTAATTAAAAGTATTTTATAGATAATTTTACAAGTAATTTTATAAGTAGTTTTATAGGTAGTTTAGTATAAATATAGAGGCTAGTATAATAGTCTAAACTATCGCGTACTATAAAACCTAGACTATTAATTACCTGGGTAGGGGGTATTTTATATATATTCTATAGTAAATTTAGTAGGGAGTACTATATAAATAGGAAATATACTTCTAACCTAGTAATTAATAGTCTAAAGCTAGGGGTTAAAGGTATTATTAGTAGAGTAGTTAGTAGAATAAGAGTAAGATATAGCCTTTAAAAATTAGAGGCTAGATACTTATATTATATAGTAGCTATATAACGTATTTATCCTAGGTTTATATAGACTATAATTACTTTATAAAATAACATTCGATTTAGATAATTCTTAGTATATTCGATATATATTTAATTACTTGATTTAACTAACTATAATAGTAATTTATTATATAGTACGATTACGTTAGTTATTTAAGGACCTAAAATCCTTAAAAAAGTATCTTACAGAGTAAGGTTAGAGGGCTAAGACCCGCCCGGCGCTAGGCCCGATTAGACGCGGTGGCGCGCCTTTGTCCGAGTACTGTACTGTCAATCACCCTACCTTCCATCCTAATTATGAGGATAGGCTGATAGCGGTACTCTCTGGGGGCGGAAAACCCGGCCCAGTTTCCTAACCCCCAAAAGGCGTCCCATTTCCTGACCCCGTAAAGTTACACGTTACAGAGATAGTATAGTAGAAATCCAAAGAGTAGTTTACTTTAATAATTGACAACAATTACTATCACTCAAATTGAAGATGTTAATTCTTTATAGGTTGTTTTTTTGTATTGTAGTCAGGCACGCTATGCGAAGGAAAAGCAAGAAGCCGTGCTCTAAACCTTTAGAATCGAGTGGTAACTAAAACAATAACGAATTTACGGAGCGAGTAATAGGGTGTACAGTACAGGGTGGAAGGACCTTCGCGTTTCCATCCCCGTTAAGGAAAACATACTTACCCTACTCGCTATTCATCCTCATATATTTATTTTGACGCGTGATACATTCGTAGTAATTACATTTAAATTAGTAAAAACCAAGTCTTGGACAATCTAGTTATATTGGTCCTTCTCCAGGGGGCTCCCAAGTGCTCGCTCGGATGCTGTACAATGGTCATGTGACCCGGGATGCCTTTTCAGCCAATCAACGCAGAGTTCGCTTAGGGATTCTTCAACGTCATTAAGGATTGGATTGGAATAGGGGGGAAAAGCTTGGTTTTCTATGACGCGAGCAGACTTCGTCACCGCCGTTGGAATATCGAGGGTGGTTATCAACAATGTCTGGTTACTGGTCGCAGGGTCTTTCGTTGTATTAGTGATTAGATAGTCTTTCTTACCTAGACAGGCCGGGAAATGCCTGCTGCATAAGGAGCCAGAATAGATCTGTAAACTAAAATTAGACATAGGTTCTTCATCAATTGGCTCAAGCCTTGTTATTTATTTTTTATTAAATTGTTTCAAAGAGGTCGTCGTCGTATATTAGGCTTTGGTTTGTATATAGAGGTTTAATTGCTCGTAAAGGTGGAAAACTTATACTTACGACCACTCGCTGGAGCGGCGGTTCAGCAGTATGTTTGCATATTCCTTTCTTTCCACCAGGCCACATTCGTTTTGCAATTATCATCTGCAATGTCTTTCCTCACCCACAGCACTCTTTTTAACACACTCTTTTGGATACTGACTACCTGCGTCTTTGCAAATGATCTCACAACAATCTTTAAGACCTCTTGGATGATCGAGGAGAAGCCTGGATTGGGTTGGGATTTAGCGGTAATTTCATTTTCTTCTACGAATGGTCGTCAGTTCTGGCAACCTGGGCGTATTAACCTCACAACCTTTTCAGCATGGAAGACTAACACGTCCTATCATGGTAGAGATATGAAGCGAAACTTGCTACACCGCATAAGTGCCGACTAATACAACGGCAGACATTCAACTCCTTCTTTTTTTTCGGGGGATCGTTCGACGTCCAGTGCGAATCCAAAGGAAATAATGAAGCTATTATTTTAGACGACATTCTTACGGCTTTAAAAGGCATGGACTATGTCGCCAATGTCTGGCAGATTGACTTGCCCGAAAATGAAAGCGAGGTTATAGAGCCAGAGGACGATAAGCCGCCACTGCCATTGCCAGAAAATCCCGAGGAGCCGCTACCAAGTAGCCTCCCAAGTGGTGTACCCCCGAGGCGAAGAACGACGAGCCCGAAAATGAAGACGCGACAACCATGGGACAAGCGAGCGGACCCCCCCGCATCACCTGAACCTACATTTGCACCTCACAGCACGACGGGCATAGATAAACTCCATAAGGAAGGGCTTAAAGGGCAAGGCATCCGAATTGCGATTATTGATGGCGATTTCAACCATGAGGGTATGTCGGCTTTCTCGAAGACGACCATTGCGCACCAATACAGCATTGTCGATGGCGGCTCTAATTTAGCGAGCGTACCAGCCGACTGTCCAGAGGGTGACCATGGAACAAAGATATTGAGCATTCTTGGTGCCAATAGCGATAATCCATCGGATAGGCCACTAGGGCTTGTTGGAGTTGCGCCGGAGGCCTCATATGAGCTGATCCAGATGGTTCGGTGTGCAGAGCAAGCGTCGCATGACAAGATGATTGCTGGGCTCATACATGCAGCGGACCGAGGGGTTGATATCATTTCTCTTTCCTACGGGGCAAAGCCCACATACAATGAGGATCCGGTGGCTCTGACGGTGCAAAGAATCGCGGCGTCGGGCATCCTCGTCTCTGTTGCCGTTGGAAATCGAGGACGGACGGACGGCATCTGGGACATCGCCGCGAGCGCTACAGGCGTAGGCGCCGTGGCACTTGGGTCGACGGACAATACCAACACGCCATATCTACTCATGAAGGCCACGTTGAGTGATGGCTCCACCGTCCAATACTCACCTGGCAAGAACTTCGAGCTCACTGGGCGCCCTTTGACGGTGTGGTTTCCCTCCAACGCGGAATTGTTGCCCGAGGGATGCAACGTTTTGCCAGAGGATGCCAGCGAAATACCGGCGGCGCCCGAGGATACCATCCTGATGATTGATGTTCTGCATTGCTGGTTAAGCCCCGACGGAAGCGGAGAGCGCCTCACAGCCAAGTTGGGCATTCGTAACATCCTCTACTATCTCTCTTCCAAATTGGTACGCTCTAAGCTCAATACAGGGCAAGTTCTTCAACTCAGTCAGGCAGATAACAGGGACAAGGCCGCGCATTTTGTGACCGTCACGTTCAAAGATTTTGGAGCAATCAGGCGCCGGATGTGGGACGCCAAAAGAGGCCCATTGACTATTACCTTTCCCTCGGAAAGCTACAGCGACATTACCTTTTTGGAAACGAAGAATATTCACTCTGGAGACTATATGTCTTCGCTTTCGAGCTGGGGTCCAACTATCGATGGCCGATTAGGACCAAATATCGTCGCTCCTGGCGGAGATATGCTTGTCGCGACGCCCCCCATCCCCCGCGGAGGTCTTGCATGGGACATAACTCGCGGCACTAGCATGTCGACTCCCTATTATGCCGGAGCCGCTGCGCTTATCAAACAGAAAATGTTGATGTCAGGCAGGAGAGCCACTTCTCAAGAGATCCAAGCCGCGATTGCCACAACAGCCTTACCCCGGGATTGGTGCGATAGAGTGGGCAATAAGAAAGAATTTATTGCTCCCGTGTTTCAGCAAGGCGCAGGCAGGCTGCAGGCATTTGATGCTGCACAATCACAAACACTTATTAGTACGACAGCTTTAAATTTCAACGATACCAAGCATCGGCAATCGCTAACCTTTGAAATATCACATCTACACCCAGAGCCGAAAGAGTATACAATGACTCACTTGCCTGCTGCATCAGGATATATCCTCGAAGCCAGAACATTCAAGAGAGCTGTGGGTGACATACACGATACATATGCAACTGTTGAGATCACTCCAGGGGTTGTCACTATCGCTCCTGGTGAATCAGCAACGATTACTGTCACCGTTACAAAGGAGCCTGGTTTGCCAGATATCGACACGCGAGGAGTTTACTTTGGTGGATATATCATTTTTTTCGGACCCGGCCAAGTCTTGAGCCTCCCGTACGGTGGATTTGCAGGCGAATTAAAAGAGCTTCCTATGGTCGATCAACTACAAACAAAGCTAGTTGGGGTCACCAGTGAAGATATATGGGTCGAATGGACGCGGGACCAAACTTTCTTTTGCAACTATGACATTACGGTGCGTCCTCCGTTAACATGTCAGGAAGGCGTACGCCCTGGGGTATTTCTAAAAACCACCATCCCATCTGGTAGATATCTCATCTCTATTATCGACTTCGAAACGGACGAATTGAAGGTAGAATTAAACGTGGTAGAGCATCCAGCAACACCTTTTCCAAGAAGTAAGAGGTGGGCTTGGACTGGATATGATGATGATACAAGGTTCCTTCCTCCGGGACGATATTTCTTCAGAGTTATGGTCCTGAGGATGCATGGTTATGAAATGGAATATGATGATTACGAGATTTGGGAAAGTCCGACTTGGTACTTGGAATATGCGGAGGGTAGTACTATTCCTGACGGAGACGCTTGGTCCGACACTTCTTCGGAACCAGAGCCTCGTTAGCGAGCTAATTAGATTGCATTAATCCTCGCTTATTTCATTTGAGCCTCAGGGGCAAGGCAGCCAGCCCTGTTTGTAGTCATGTAGCTTATTTATTGACCTGTACTTGTAATTTTCGAGTGTACAGAATCAGCAGATACAGTCAATCCCAATGATATTATTGAATTATGTTACACACTATTTGGTGCGAACTAATCACGTATAGCGCAGGTTCGTTACATGATAATACCTCAAGTAATCGTATGCCTTCTATGTCTTTAGCTAGACTTATAATCGACTATTACACAAAATCTGAATTCGTTCAATTTCATTTAATCGAATTTTAACATTGTTCTCACACTAACAATCACCTGATTCCAAAGTCGTTTTATTTTACACGGAGCCTTTCCAGACTCTTCCCCTCCTCTCCCTACCAAACTATGTGTTGATTTCACTAAACTAGTGCGGTGGTACAGGATATCATGTTGGTTTGTATACGTATGAGGTTCTAAAAGAGTGTGGGTTTCTACTAGCTAAGGATATATCGCATGGTGTTATGTTGTGGCTTAGACAGTCTCACGTCTCACGTGACTGACCTCGGATACCCCCCAGGAGTGGATATACCGACACTATGAAAATATCGCGCAAGAATTCATGGAGGCTCCGCTTTATTACAACTCCATCATGCTACTCAACTCAATTAACTGAATGTTCTCGCCCTTCGCAGTTACCCTGTGAAGTCAATGCCCATTTCGGAGGGCCTTCGAAAAGACGCCCTGCTGATCTAATCTACTCGTTCATTGTTTTTCGTAAACACAACTAATAAATTTTCGTAGCTGAATCAAATTATTGCCACACCGAGGTCTCGTGACTCAGATACAGTAAGAGTATTGCATTATAATGGTTACACTGTTTACGCCGCAGTGGTGGGAGCCGGACTTACTCATACGCTTCTACAGCTCCAGACTCGCATAATTCAGCCTAGTATCCAGGTTTTGGCATGGAAATGAAGCCCAAAGATGATTTCTTTCAATGTGGTTGCCTTCTAACATTTTGATGTAGTGAAGCACGTGATCTAGTGTCTGTCTTTTAGCTGTATAATAATTTCGTGCCTGGCTCCTTTTATACATTTCTTACCATATCGATCCGTTTCTACTATTCATATACTTCATTCGAGCCGTAGCCTGTGTGATGGTGATACGAGGAGATTGTTCTCGTTACAGGTGAATCGGTCTGGATTTTATACGCGTCAAGTAAGCTTACGAAACCATTTCTCCTCGCTAGAATTGATGGTGGCTTACGACGGAATTCCGGATCTCTTCAATGGGATATCTACGAGGAGAAAGTACTGTCATGAAAGCCATTCTCTTAGAAAGAGTAAACTAGTTTGTGATTGCCTGCGCAGAAAGCTTGTTTATAAGCCCGAGATATGTGTATATAAATTGTCAGGTCCTCCGCTCGTTCCTGCGTCACTTAAGTACATAATTACTTACCTTCAACTCCTGTTGTTTACTCGAAGCCTACCTTGTCTTCAAAATGCGCTTCTCAATTCTCGCTACAGCCGGACTCTCCATGTTCCTTGGAAAGTCTATGGCTTTTAATCTCACCTTAGAATTCATGCATGAACTCTTGGACCCAGCTGCTACTGGAAATACGACTCTTTTCGGACAGACACTTGATCCAGCTGTTAGATGGTGGATTGCAAATGACGTCAAAAGCGATGTCACTTTGACTGGAATTCGAGTGAGTCCCCTCCCATTGCCCCTCAAATTCTTTTGGATCCTGCAAGCCGAATACTGAATTCATTCTAGAATGCTTCCGAATGGAATACCGAAGTCAACACCCCTCTAATCGAAAAATTGACATCACCACCAAATACCACAGTGGAATACATGTATGTGATTCCCGAGAGGAATATCGCAATCATGGAAGCGACCGGCCACGCGATCAGAAAGTTGAACGGGCAGCCATACAGCAATAGGTATGCAATTTCCTGGTCATGCATGTAGCAGACTTATTTGCTAATTTTTTTAGATTCTGTTGGCACTTTTTCTTCTCTTTTGAGAGTGGAAAGATTGTTGAGATCCACGAGTACCTTGATACCAATATGGTCAGGGAGTTGATGACTGAAGCGAATGCTGTGAAGCACTACTGAAAAGGGGCTTACTATTTACCTGAGGGGAATGTGTTGAAAGTAGAATGTGATATGTGAATTGGTGGTGGGGGTTTCTTTTTAGATTTTAGATATAGAGCGAGCGACGCATTTAAATTGTAAAACATTTGATTCTTTTCCATCAAGTATTAGGAATAGTACTGGGCATGGCGCAAAAGTTAATGCCCTATGTTTTGGAGTTTGAACGACAGTAGAGTAGCATAGGCTAAACAAACCTCGTACTGTTTATGTACCGCCTTTCCACTATTTTCTTTTCTCATTGCAGAGTACCCGACGCCTTCATAATCTCAAATAAAATGCTAAAATGGCTCGAAGATCCGCAAAATGCTATCGCGAATGGACGAATAGGGTAAGATTCTTGCAAACACTAGCTCCTCAGGCGTTGATGTGTACTAATTCATTTTCTATTTACGAGTAATCCTAGTGTACAGCCATATCACAACAACGGATGGAATCGAGTGGCAACTGATCCCCAGGATACGCGTTTTCGACCTGGAATATGAAATCGCAAACTCCAATAGATTTCCTTCTGTGTTAATAGGAACTATAAGGAGCTCTAAACCGAGTCTCCTCCACACAGCGCTGACTCGATCTAAATAGAATAAGCCTGGTCTTAGGAACAGAAACAGAATTCCCGTAGCATTCAAATTCTTTTTTACCGTAAAGTCTGGGAATAAACCAAGAAAAAACTTATTGTCTATGAATCAGAGGGAATATGAGCTAAATCAAAGTTTGCAAACAGATTTCATCGTAGGCATTGGCATACGCTCTCTCCCTAGGAACTCGCTTAGGAAAGACTAACAATGAGCATTGTTCACTCGTCTAGTCAACCACGAAAACAAAGGGAAGTCTTATCGTTTCAACGCAAGAACAAAAGAAAATAGCTCAGTATTAAGACACAATTTCAAAGGAATCCACACAACAATTCTATAGTTGCTATACAAGATGGCCAGTCTAGACTGCATCCTCTCCTCGATCACCAGTCAGCTTTTACAACCCAAACTTGATTTTATATTTCCGCACACAGCTAAATATCCTCAAGTTTAGATTGAAAAAACCAAAGAAAGAAAAGCAAGTAGATTCAACAAGATGCGTACATCTCCACATCCCACCATAGTCCTTAGCTCATCGTCATCAACTGGCTCGTCTTCCTTGTCCTTAGTTAGTACATCGTCGACAGGCAACCAACGACGCAAAGCACGACCCAAGCCACCCCCAAAAGTCTACACAGAAGCCGCACCCCTCGATTTAGGTACTAACCCGAACACTCTGACAGACAGAAATATCTTGCCCCTCTACAGATCCCATAACTGGAACTTCGTCCTTCCACACGACCACCCTCGTACATACTACGACTTCAACATCACTCCCCGAGTACTAACAGAAGCATCCTACTGTCCCCTCGACATAGCAACCTTTCTCGCCTCCCCAATGAAGGAATACGTACCCAATCCCTCAGACGAAAAGATCATCAACTCCCCCATCCCATCCCCCTCCACAGACGAAGAACTCGAGGCAACAATGCAAGCCTGGTTCAAGATACTCGACGAGTGGATGTTCGGCTCCACCCTCTCCCACGCAGGCGTGAAGATCGAACTCGAACTCAACAGAACCATCCATGCATTCGGGTGGTTCAACCTCCCCTCACGAACGGTATTCATAAACCTGGATCCGGCGTTGCAAAAGTCTCCCCTTATGACCGGTACGCGCGAAGAACACCTCATCAGCACCATGTTACACGAGTGCGTCCACGCCTTCATAGGGATCTACTCCTGTAACGATTTCTGCTGCGTTATCTTCCGCCACCCCTCGCAAGGAGGCGAAGGGTCCGAGGGACATGGTCCGGTGTGGGTGGATGGGTATGCGACGGTATGGAAGGAGTTGGCGGCGCATGTTCCATGGGCGGTGGAGAACTCGCTTCGAAGGGGTTTGATTGGGAGTATGTGTGATGATTTGTGGCAGCCTAGTGCTGAGCAGGTTAAGCGTTGGGAGTTACCTGAGGATATCTTTGGGAGTCCTGCGGGGTGGGGATTTGCACGAGGGGATTTTAGTAAGAAGGTGAAGAAGATTCATGAGAAGAGGCGGGAGTTGCATGAGCGTGATGCGCCGAAGAAAAGTGCAGGTAAGCACGCCCCGGACCCCTCGAAAGTTGACGAGGAAACGAAGGCTGAAAAAATTGTGGAAGGTAAGTAAATCTTGAATTTCATAAATTCTGTGCCATTATTACATTAACTCGCTCCCCTCGTTCTCAATCCAAATAAAATTACTATCTCCACTTAATTTGCTTCCTTAAAAGAAACGTAAGTTGTTAATAGTAAATAATGTTATTCAGGTGCTTGTTTCAGTGGAGTAGCCAGGAGTAAACAGATGGCAGGAACGAGTGTTGATTGCGGTTAAGGAACTAACTAAGCTACTATAGTAGGGTGTTATTTATACCCCTAGCTAAGCTACGCACGGTCCATGGAGTGTAGTTGCCTAATCGGGCAAGCTACGGACTATGACTCATATAAGAGAACGACTCGTAAGTAAATAGAGACTCGTTAGGCTTATTTACCTAACAACATACCCCTTTTCTATTACTATAGGTCGNACAATTAACTAATTAAGCGTTAAGGTAAATCTACTATATTTAATAACTTAATAAACTCCTTATACTTAACCTTATCTAAAGCCTTTATTAATCTATTAGCGACTATAAACTCCGTAGGAATATACTATAAGTCTACTTGTCTAGATTCGACAGATTCATGTACGTAGAAGTATTAGTATATAAAATACTTTATCTTTTAGTATAATTCCGAATTCTTAGATATTAAGAGAGTACCCTAGTAATTACTATATAAGCGAATTTACTTAACGTCCTAAGTGTTTTAGCCTATTTACTTAAATAGCTCTTAAATCTACGAGAGCTCTATAATAGCCTTTATAATACTATAAAATTCTACCTCGGTTATACTTTAAGCTATATAAGATTAGCGCTTTAATTAATAAGAGATAATACCTCTTATAAAAAAGAAGATATATCCTAAAGTTAATTAACTAGTAGCTTTATAATTTGTATAACTAGCGTTAGTAAATCCTTTAAGTATTATATCCTTACTACTAAATTAGCCTCCTCCAAATACCGTAGCTAATATAATTAAGCTTTTAAGATATTTAAAACAACGCTTTACTTATATTATATATACCTTTAAGGGGTTATTAAGAAATTAAGATAATATAAACAAGATAAATACTAGGTCTAGGTAGGTAATATAACTAGAATAAATAAGAGACCCTACTATAGATTAGTATATTATAACGTCCTCTAGGGTTACTTAGACCCTCTTAAGCTATAGAACTATCTAGTCCTATTATAAAGGATCTATAGGAGTATTAATAGGTTTATAATTTTCTATACTAAACTTCTCTAATATACGCTTAATATAAGCGTCTTAGTATAAATATAACTTACGAGCAGAGCGATCTTAGATAATTCGTACGCCTAAATAATAGCGAGCGGGTCCTAAATCTTCTATCTTAAAGTACTTTTATAAGTTAATTTTTATTTGATTTAACTACTTATTTACCTTTCTTATAATTAGTAGATTATCGACGTAGGTATAAATAATAATACCCTTTTTATTATTAATATAAATATAAGTGTTAGTAGTTATTATTTTAAATCCGAGTTACTTTAGAGCGTCTTCTAGCTTTTATTATTAGAGTCTTAGTAATTATTTAAGATTATATAAAGCCTTGTTTAATTTAACTATAAAGTCTTTTAGAGAGATATTCTTACTATTTTCGTCCTAGTTAGGTAGAACCTAGCTATAAATATCTTTATTAATATCTCTATTTAGGAACGTACTAATAGTATCTATTTGTTCGAGTTTAAGATTAAGAATAGCTACTAGCGCTATAATTACTTTCTATAAAGTTAACTTAACTACCCCTATAAAAGTCTAGAGATAGTCGATTCTATAAACCTATCGAAAACCCTTAATAACCTAGTATACTTTATACTTTAAGATCTTTCTATTATAGTCTTGTTTTATATAAAAGATATACTTTCTAAGTAAATAATATAAAGTACTTAGTATTATATTTCGATATTAAATAGTCTAAGTCTTCTTTCTTTTTAACTAGTTATCTTTAGCCTTTTTAGCTACGCGCTAGTAGTAAGTATTCTTACTAGTATAAGCCTCTTTAAGTATTTAAGGATTATTAGATATTAGATTTACTTCCTTAATTACTCTAATAAATAAATTCATAAGCTTAGTATTATCTAGCTTTCTACCTTCCTTTACTAATTATATAGTAGTAGTATTAGAATCCTCGCGCTATAATTAGCGGGTTCAAGGTCTATTACTTAGATTAACTATAGGATAGCTCTTATTTTTCGAGCTTTTTAGACGTCCTTTTAATCTTAGTAGTAGAATTAGTAGAGTATAAGGAATATTATCCTTATTATTAGATATAGTACTCTTATCCTACTCGATTAAATCGTCCTTATCCGAAGTTTTATTTAACTCCTTTACCCCTTACTTAAGGTTATATTCCTTGTTATATACTATAGGTAGGAATACTACTTAATATAGGTCTATTAAAGGATCCGAGATAGCTAGCTATTAGGCCTTATTATAAGGGTTAAAGAAGGTATCTACCTTATTATATACCTCTCTATCTAGTCCTAAAATAAATCCTCCTTTATTAAATCTAACGTTAGAGAAATAAACTATTTGTCTATATATACTAAGAGATAGAACCTAGATTCTCTAGATTCGATCTCTTTTATATCTAATAAGAACTCCCTAGTAGGTATAAGATTTAATCTTCTTACTAGCTATANATCTTTATTAGGATAAATAGTATTAAAATATACCTTATAAGGAGTTACCCCTAAAAGAATAGAATTAGCTAACTTATTTATTACTTTTATAATAGCCTTAAGGATTTTACCTTATAATTTTAGATTAATATCTTAATTAAGGATTATACTTTATAGTCTCTTAATAACTATATAATTAGCTCTCTTAGTAAGACTGTCTTACTCTAGCGAACGTAGTGTTATAATCTCCTTAATAATCCTAAACTCCTTAGTATAGTTCTTAATATTATTTACTAATATAACGTACCGACTACGATACCGCGGTAGAGCGGTAAAGGTTATATAACTCGGCGTTATACCGCGATAGAGTAGTAAAGGTCATATAACTTGGCATCCGCCGAGCCCCTGTACTTAGCTAGCTAGGTAGTTTAGTTAGTTATTTAAGTCTCTTATATATATTCTTACAGTATATACCTATGCCTTTAATAGATGGTAGTAATACTTCGTTACTAGTAGGACTTGAAATCTTCGAGTCCTATACTAGCTACTCCTTTAGTACTAGTTTGCTAGTCTCTTTAGGACTTACAAACACTATCCGAACAACCTCCGGAGGGTCTAAAACCCCGTGCCTTATATTATAAATCCTTACCTCGAACCTACTCTACCTCGAAATAATCCTTACTTCCGTACTAGCCTTAAGTAGAAACAGTGTACATCTATAGCTAGGACGACTAGTACTTATATAAATCTATTACCACCAGAGTTATAGTAGAGGTGCTACTATATAAAAGTGCCCGGGCCGTACCTACCTTAGCTAGTAGCGCCCTAACAAAGTCGGGGAGTTCCTACTTTAACCTATAACACTTCTTAACCTATAATACTATTTAACCTACAACACCCTTCTACCTATTGCACTCGTTACTCCGACCTAATAACCCTCCTACCCACTCCGGTCGGTACATAAGACCGTACTCTTATTAAGGCCCGGACCTTATACCTGAAAACGTCTTCTAGATCGCTTTATAGATTAAAGTATACGGAAAGACTTAGGATATTAAAAACCGGATAACGGAAGTAAAATACCGGGTTATTAGGGTTTTAGTAAAATAGTATAAGGACGAACCGGAGTACTACCCGGAGATCTGGGATAGTAACGAAGGAGACGGGTTTACAGAGGCTTTTAAGACCTTAAAAGCTAGTCTAAGTTTCTAATTCTAGTAGTGTATAGCTATAGATTACTATAATCAACTAGAACAGCTCTAAGCTAGTTATAACTCTAGACAGTCCTTAATCGGTTTCAGATAATTTAACACCGAAATTATATATCTGTCCCTACCTCTCCTATAATAAGAAGAAGCCCGAAACTAATTTACTATTAATTATAAAGACGAGTCGGAAACTAAGGAAGACGAACTAGCTCTACTTCTAGGGGTTATAGTATAAAATAATAGAAGATAAACCTCCTAATCCTTTAAGAGGAAAAGACTAATACTAGAATAATAGCGTAGTCTAAGATCCCTAATAGAGGAGATCCTAAGACTAGAGATATTATTATTATTAATACCCGGGGAGTTCTCTTAAGCGTAGTAAGACTTAATCTAAAGGATAATTATAACTATAGTAAAAGTAGCTTTAGAATTAAGACCTACCTAACTAAACTAAGAGGATAGAAGCTCGGTAGGCTTTATTTATAATAACCCTAGGGCTAGCCTAAGACTAGAGGATATTAATTACTTTAATTTATTAAACTTAGATAATAAAAGTAATATAGGTAAATATATAATATATAATAACGTATATACGTTTATAGATATACTACTATACTACGTAAAGGTAGAAGGCGAGGATAGCGTCCGGAAAGTCTTCCCTAAATACCTACGAGCTAAGGTAGTAAGATAATATATAGACGAGTTAACCGAACTCGAGAAAGATCTATTTATAGACTATTCTATCTAAAAGTTAATAGAAGCCTTAATCGCGAGATTTAAGGTACCGACTAATATAGCTTAGGCGAAAATAATAGAAGCCCGTCTTATACTAGTAGACATTTAGCGGGGCTAAACTATTAGAGGTTTTACCTAGGAGCTCTTTAGAAACGCTAGATCTATAAGAGTCGAGTCTAAATTTAACTAAATAATAATACTATATAATATAATAGATTTACTACTACAAATAGTTGTCCGGTACCTAATAGATAGTATAAAACTTAGCTAGTTCCTAATAATCTATAATAAAGAATAGTCCCTAATTTTAAATATAGCTAATTAACCTACTCCCGGTTAGTTAAATATAAACTACTCGGCTAGAGGTCGATAATAGGCGAATAGAATATAAGGTTAGCTATAAACAGGTACCGCAGGTTTTAGATAGCTATACTAATAAGGTAGAGGTAGAGGAAATATATAGTACTCGGAGAGAGGTAACTTTATAAATTGTAACCTATTAGGTTAGAGGAATATTATAGCTAATAATACCTAGACCTAATATTAAAACTAATAATAGTAGTTACTAGTACTAGTACGAAACCCTGGTTAAACCTAAGATAGAAACCCCTTAAAGTATCTATAATAAGCGAGACTATTAAACTAAACAAACGTAAATTCTAGGCCTCGGTAGAATCCGACAATAAATATAAAGCTTATCTACTAGCGAGTATATCTTATAGTAGAATAAGATTCCGAAGAGCCCCTCTAAGACAACGTCTAATCCTATTATAGTAAGGGACAAGAGCTACCGAATGATTTCAGAACGTAGGATATTCTATTCTCGTAAGATATAGAAAATATAAACTACGAATAATACGATTAGTATAAGGAAGAGGAATAATTTATAGGATTCGGTACTACGTTAACTATAGAAATACCTAAATATAGAGAATATAAACTAGAGTTTACCTCGAAGAACAAGCTATATAAGTATATTTAAAATAATTATATAGCTAAAGAGGTAAAGAAAGTAAAGAAGAACAGCGCTAAATCTAAGCCTTCCTAATCTGTAGATATAATATACGAAAAATATAACGAAGTCGTTAGAAGTATAGTAGATAGCTAACTAGATATTAGAATAGGTTATAGATTCTAAGGCTAGTAATATATAAGAGCTATAATCTAACTAAGTCTAGATAGAGCGCTAAGCGTAATATACCTCGATACTAGGTATAGCTTATCTCTAGTAGATAAGGGATAGCTTAAAGAGATAAGACTAGACGTAGAAATTAGATATATAGCTACTAGTATTATAGTAAAGGACATTTTAGGTAACCGACACTAATCGACCGAGTACGCGGTCCTAGATATATACTTCCTAAGCACTAAAGCCGACAG
Organism: Hymenoscyphus fraxineus; assembly: GCA_900184765.1. NCBI lineage: Eukaryota > Fungi > Ascomycota > Leotiomycetes > Helotiales > Helotiaceae > Hymenoscyphus > Hymenoscyphus fraxineus. Next base: position 507,942 of record LT855415.1, on the reverse strand, counting down.
CTAGGAAGTATTAGTATAGATTACCCGCAAGGTTTATTTAGTTAATAACCTATAAGTAAATATACTAGTAGGTATAGACGTTATAGGTCCCGAACAGATTAATATATTATTTATAACTATAATAGCCTCTATAGGAGCCTATAAGATAATAATCCTAATTACTACTAGAGTAGTAGGGCTATAAATAAATAAGCTAGTATACGTTAAGAACTTAACTATAATCCCGCCTTAAATAGGTATACTAGTTAGTATTTATAAAATATACCTATAGGATAGAGAATACCTATTTCTTCCTAATAAGTCGCTAGTTTACCTTTTTTCATACCTAGTTAACAGAAGCTTTTTGTCGGTTTTAGTAAAGAATAACTCTAATTTACTAGTACGCCTCTATAGAAATATATAGTTAGGAAAATTAACCGAGATAACTTTTAATAAGATATATTATATAGATGTAGATAACTAGGACGAGATATTCGACCTAGTATCGGAACCGGCGCTAAAACCTAAACTCCTATAACCGCTAGTACATATAGACTGAGAGACTAAACTAGAAAGTAGTATTACGATTTATAATAATAAAGAAGCGGTTATAACCTTATAAAAGGTCTATAATAGATTCCTAGAAGTATAGAAGATTAGGAACAGAGTAAACATACCTGTAGACTAATATATAAAGGTCTATTTAAAACCTAGTTAGGAAAATAATATAATAGGCAGAGCTAGGGTATATCTAGTAGGTTAAAGAGGCCGCGAGCTTATTAACCGGGTATATAATAAGCTATACAAAGAAGGAAAGATATAATAGACTACTAAACATTGTCTATTCGCCTACCTAATGTTTAGTATATAGAAGAACGCTAAGGATAAGAAAGGCTATATTATAATTAATATTAGGGAACTAAATAAACTAGTAGTCCTAGACGCGTACCCGATACCGTTATAATCGGATATTATAGCGATATATATAGGGTATAGTTTTATTATAGCTATTAACTACTTAGCTTTCTTTTTTCAATAGTAGGTCTACCCGGACTATAGACTATACTTTATAGTTATATCCTACCGAGGCTAGGAAACCTCGAACGTACCTTTAATAGGTTACTATAATACTCTAGTATATATATAGCGTTTAATAGACTATTACCTATAAGACCTTAAGGACTTCGTAAGGACTTACGTAAATAATATAGTAGTTATAAGTAAAATATTAACTAAGTATATAGAATACCTAGCTATACTATTTACGATTTTCAAAGAACTCGGCCTAGTATATAGCCCGGAGAAGACGTTCCTAGGTTACCCCTTAATAGTAATTCTCGGCTAAAAAGTAGACTCGCTTAGGATATCTACTATAAAGGAATATCTAGAGGTAATCAAAAGCTTAACTTTCCCTAAAACACTTAAGGACTTTAAGAGATACTTAGGAATAATAGGATACCTATATAAATATATTCGAAACTACGTAATTATCGCAACGCCCCTATAAGAGAGAAAAACGGAACTGCTTAAGTAAGTACCGGTAAGTAGGTAGGCTAGAATAAACTTTACTAAACGCGAGGTATTTATATACCCGACTAGAAAAAAGAGAGTGTTATTTACTATACTATAAGAAGTACTAATAGTAAAAACTATCTTAATATACTTTAATATAGAACGCTAATTATATATTAACGTAGACTTATCGAAGGAAGGTATAGGTATTATAGTATACTATACCTAAGAAAAGGGGAACAAGAATCCGAATAGTTTAATATATAACTATTAAAAGATTAAACTAGTAATATTTCTATCTAAGAAATTAATAACAACTAAATAAAACTATTAGCTAATAAAAATAGAAACCGTAGGACTAGTATAGGCGGTATAAAAGATCTAAGATAAGATCGAGTTAATATAAAGACCTACTATAATTGTTTTTATAGACTATAGGGTAATTCTAGGTTTAGTTAAAAAGTCTAATATTACCTTGTTAATATTAATAGAAAAGCTTAACCTACGGCTAGTAAGAGCGTTCGAATTTCTATTAAGATTTAATCTTAATATACGCTATAAACCGGGTAAAATACACGCTATCCTAGATACTTTGTTACGTCTATCTACGAGCCGGCTAAAACCTAAGGGCCCGGAAAAAGAGGCGGAATTAGACGTACTATTTATAAGGCAAGGCGTAGTAGTTAAAACCGCTATAAACTTTAGTAAAGCTATAGTATAGATCTCTATAGACTTTAGAAAGAAAGTAACTAAGGGTTATAAAAGTAATCTAAGGTTAGCGAAAATAATTAATATAGTTTAAACTAATAATAAATTAGGAGATAACAAGGCCTAGCTTCTATTTAGTTTAAAGGATAGCCTACTATTCTATATAGAATCAGACAGTCTACTAGAACGATTATATATACTAAAAGACTATATTAAAAATATATTTAAGCTTATATACGACCTATCGGGTTATATAGGTTATATAAAATTATAGAATACTCTAGCTTATATATACTATATTTAATAGCTAGGAAAAAGCCTATAAGAATACTTAACCTTCTACCTAGAATATACGGTGTTTAGTATAAAGAGGTATAAGCCGAACGGCTCGCTTTAACCTATCTTATCTCTACTAGTACCTTTCTATACTATTATAATCGACTTTATCCTAGCGCTCCTAGAAAGTAAGGAGGGATAGAATACTATACTTATAATAATAGATAAGAATTTAAAGAAGATAGCTTTTATACTAGGCCGAGAGGACTAGGTAGTAGAAGATTAGGTAAAAGTAACTATAGTAAGATAGCGTCTATTAGACTAGGGATTCCTAAAAGTTATAATCTTAGACAGAGATAGAAAATTCGTTAGTAAATTCTAGAAAGGGGTATTTAAGGCTATAGGTACTAGACTATTCTACTCTACTATATACTACCCCTAAGTAGACAGCTAATTTAAGATTATAAACTAAATAGTAGAAATTATATTATAGTATTTCTACTAAGCTTTAATTAATATATTTAAATAACTAAACGTGATTCTAGAACTATAATTCGTAATAAATAATTATAGATTATTAGTAATAGGAAAATTACTAAACGAATTATACTACGGTTTCTCCCTAAATGCCTTAATCAGCCTTATTACAAATATAAAAGAAGTATTAAATACACTAGCGGCGAGAATCGAGGTAGCGGATATACTAGTAGAAGTAGCGGTTTATATAAAGTCTATATATAACAAAAACTATAAGCCTACCTTCTTCGAGGTAGGTAACTAAGTATTTTTATAACTATATAAAGGCTATAACTTACTAGTAGCGAAAAATAATAGAAAGATCTATATATAACAAGCTAGTCTATTCTAAATTATAGAGAGAATAGATAGACTAGCGTATAAGCTAGAGTTACCTAAGTTAATAAAGATCTACCCGGTTATATTAGTAGTATACCTAGAGCTTAAACTACGAGGAAAGGACCTTTATAATAGACCGGCCCTAGTAAAACCCGACGTAATTATAGTTAGCCGAGACCTAGAATAGGAGGTTAAATAAATAGTTAAAAAGAAGGTTATACCTATAGGCTAAGAGAAATACCTTGTACGCTAGAAAGGCTATAGACTAGAGGATGATTAATAGCTACTAAAGAAGGGTCTAGCTAATACTTAATAACTACTTTATAATTTTAAGGCGGATAAGACAAAGGGACCGGTACCGGTTAAGCGGAAGCCGGCTATTAATAAAGAATAGTAATTATAGCTCTAAACCGCTTACGAACTAAAAGACGTAGGCTTATATCTATTACTAGATATACTTACTATATATTCTTACTAAGTACTAGGTTAGAAGACTATATATTATTACTAGATACTAGGCTATAGGGTTAGGTATTTTTATAGACTAAGGTAGAACCGACGTACTAGTCGAATTATAAGCTCGAAGGCGAAGTTAATAACTTTACTTTTAACAGATTTACCTTTACTTAAAGTACGGGCTACCTAAAACGTTACTAGATTAAAAAGAAGACCTTTATTCTTAATTCTATTTTTAAAAGTATTCCTTTTATAATACTATATTACTATAATATCTAGTTAATAGAACGCGGTAAATATATCGTAAAACCTATAAGGAATGGCTCTATAAGTACTATAATAACTATAAATTAACCTACACTAGGGACCGCGAGAACTATAGGCGGAGGTAGTAATACTAGTTACTACTATTATAAGACCACTAGTATAGATCGACCTTGTTTAAACCCTGTAAGGTATAACCTTATAACCTCCGAAAGAGCGTATACGCCTTCTGGATAGACGTAGTCTACTAGTCCTACTAGACTTAGGCCGAGATCTAGTTAGACGCGTAGTATAGGTAGATAGACTTATAGAAAGTGTCTACCGACAACTTAAAAGTAAGGTATAGAGCTAACCCGATATAGAAAGAAACTAAAAGGAATTTACGCGGGGAATAATAGGATAAGATTAGTATAATAATAAGCTAAATAGACTAGAGCGCGGGGCTTAGGGTTTAGAGGATTAGACTACGCCTATACCTATACTACGGCTAGGAAAACTAAGTAATCCTAGTAACAAAGGTCGACTAAAACCTAGCTAAACTAGCTAGGAAGCTAGATCGGACTAGAATAGCCCGGCTTAGTCTAGTAGATAACCCGAGAAGAAGTAAAGAAAGAAGAAACCTATTAACTAGGAGAATAAGGTATACCCGCCCTACCCGGTACTACTACCCCTAGTTATTAATTTAGATAGAAGATAGGTATAGGAGGTAAACTTAGGTACTCTAGTTTAAAACAAGGTATAAGACTAATAGGTTAATCTAGAGATATAAAAGTATTAGTTAAAAAATAATAGCGATTTTACGCCGATCTAGACTCTAGAAAGGGGGATCCTACACCTAAGTATGTAGGACTAATAGACAAATATACTAAAGTATAACCTCCTAGTATACCTAGTACTAGTATAAGGTAGCCCTATTAATATATTCGGGATTAATAGTATACCTCCCTATATATACCTCTTAGATATTATAATAATTATTATTTTAATAAATATAGATATTTCGCTAACTATGTAAATAATATATTAGTCTCTAGTTTTTAATATAAATAGAAATATATAGATATAATAAAACTACTTCGGTTTTATAGCGCTAGAACTAAGTACTTGGGCGGTCTTATAGTACTAAATAGGAGTTAGACAAAAACATAGAGTCTACTATATATACGGAGACGAAGTACCTTTTAACAAGTATAACTAAGATCTTGTAGGACCGATATACTATAAGTTAATAGAACTAGAGGAGAAGTATAGAGGAATAGTAATAGTATACTCTAGATAGGATTTCTCCTTAACTAGGGTTACTCCTTTTATAGTATAGGATAGTAAGTCCTAGAGTATTAGTATTCTAAGTAAGAATTAGATAGAACTAGCTATAGTAGTAAGACGCTTAAGACTATAATAGTATAGGGATAATACCTAGCGATATAACGGTAGCTACCCCTTAGAAGGCCTAGTTAAATAGCGTAATACAAATACTATAAAAGATCGGAAAGTAACCGCTAAGGTTCTAGTATAAGAGATTCTAGGAACTCTAGAATAGTTAGCGGAAGACTTAGACGACGAGTACTACGTAGCTAATAACTATAGCACCCTAAGTTAGCTAGTAGTAAAGTCCTTACTAAGAAAACTAGTATTAAGTAACCTATATAATAAGTATAATAGCTAAGGTATTTAGGAGAAGAACTAGAATAAAATCTTAGCTTTTAATATATCAGAAGATTTATAATACTAAGAAGATATAGACCTAGACACGCTCCTAGACGAGCCTTAAACCCTAGAGTAGAGTATAAGATTAAAACGTTTAATTTCTAGCCTAAGAGAAAGAGAGGAAGAGGTAAAGAGGATTAAGTAGGAGTTTAAGGAACGAAATCTTAAGTTATTCAGTTCCTTCTATCTAGTACTAAAGATTAACTCGGGTGTTATAGACTTCCCTATAACTAAGGAATAAACCGTATACTAATTAGTATAGCGACTAGCCATATAGTAATAGGGTTATTAATAGTATTAATTCCCGAAAACAGTTCTATAAGTACTGTCGGAACGTTCTATAACTTTAGTAATAGTCCCTAGATAACTATTTACTACTCCGGAATAACCTACTACCGTTCCTAAATAACTAGTTACTATTCTAGTATAGCTAGTTACAGTTCTAGTATAACTAGTTACTATTTTAGTACAACTGATTACCGTTCTTAAATAACTAGTTACTATTCCTAGACAACTAGTTACTATTTTAGTATAACCGATTACCGTTTTTACTATTCTTAAATAACTAGTTACTATTCTAGTACAACTAGTTACTATTTTAGTATAACTAGTTACTATTCTAGTATAACCGATTACTATTCTCGGACAACTAGTTACTATTCTAGTATAACTAATTACTATCCTAAAACAAAGAATAGCTCCGGTAGTAGACTAGACGGCCGTCCTAGCTTTAAGACTATATAAAGAACCTACCTAGCTATTACTAGATAAAGTAGTAACCTTCTAAAAGGAGGTATAGCTTAGTAATAGTAAGATTAAGGTAATAGAAGTAGAGTAATTGGAAAAGGTTTAGAAATTTAGAGAAGCTATATAGGCTAAGAAGGTAAAAGATAAGTAGGAATAGATAAATATAGACTTCTAGAAAAAAACGGCAAAAAAATAGGAAGATATATATATATTAGATAAAGAGGATTTCTAGCGATTTGTTAGATTAATAGTACTAGATACCTAAGAAGTACTAGATATAATAGAATTACTATAACAAAAAGTATAGGTTCTAGAAAAGGCGTTAGCTCTTTAAATAATTAAGATGTTCTAGGTATAAAAGATTAGACTAAAGCTCGGCTAGGAGTTAACCTAAATCTTAGCTATAGCCGACAAGCTAACGGGACCGGATAACAAGCGATTTATAAACCGTATACCGGCATTTTTCTTATATAGGCGAATAATAACGAACTACTATATTAAAAATCTAAAAAACCTAGTCCTAGAAAGCGCTAAGCCTTAGTATAACAAGATAGGAGCGGGCCCGGCAAGGGAAAAATTATATAAGAGCCTAATCTAAGAGTTATAAGGCTAGGAGAACGTATTTATAAAAGCTTAGAGAACAGTTAATAAAGGGATAGAACGACTTACAGAAAGAGTAGAGAATTTAGAATAAAAATAGGGTTATAAATAAAAAGGAAAATAGTATTTACTTAGCGTTATTTATATTTATCGTACTAGTTAAAAAGGTCTTAGGATAAGATATTCTTTTAAAGGGGGGCATCTATAACATACTAACCATAATACTACGGTAGAGTAGTAAAGGTTATATAACTCGGCGTTATACCGTAATAGAGTAGTAAAGGTTATATGACTCGGTATCCGCCGAGCCCCTGTACTTAGCTAGCTAGGTAGTTTAGTTAGTTATTTAAGTCTCTTATATACATTCTCATAGTACATACCTGTACCTTTAATAACTAAGTACTCTTTACTACTATCTAAACGCTAGCTCTTAATCTTAGTACTATATTAGGTATAGACTATTACCTAGTACGTCTTAATATAAGTCTATACCTTACTCTTCTTTTTAGACAAATATATAGTATAATATTATAATACTTTATCCGTTATAAGAGTAGTATACTTATAACTACTATAAGCCGCGGGGCTAATCTTAAATACGTTAATATATAACTTATTATAAACCTCCTTTACTCTCGAGGTAGGATTAATTAATTTTAGTCTAAAGCGTATAGGTTTCCTAGTTTTATAAGGATTATAAATTAACTCTCCTTAAACTAGTACTAGAATAGAGTATACCTCTATATCCTTAATAATCTTTTAGGTTACATATATAGTATCTATACCTAAATAGGCTAGACGTCGATAGTATAGGTGTAAAGTCGAACAGGCCTTCTAAATTACTATAGGTACTAATATAGTAACTATATTATCTAGTATTAATTTAGGTATAAAATCTACTAGTAAACAAAGCTTACTATATAGTAGGAAGGTGTTCGGAGCTTTAATAAGATAGTATTAATTGTTAAGTAAACCCTAAGTTTTATTATTTAATTAATTCTATAAGCGACTACCTCTAATTACTCTACTATACTAATCGAAGAGTTTTCTAGAGAATAGATTTACCCCTCTGTCTAGAATCTAATAGTAGTTATTTAGAACTACCTTATAGTATTCTATAGTACTAATCTTTATATAAAGAATAATAGTACCCTTTCTAAGAATATAAACCTTTTTACCTATAATAGTAGTATACCTATATAATTAAATAGTTAATTTACTAAAGCGGGTTCGGTTATAACAAACATAGGTATTAGCGCTAGTATTATAAAGGAACTTAGTACTAATAGCGGTTAAAGATATTACATATTAAAACAATATACTATTTAGTAAGCTAGTATAACTAAATTAATCCTTTAGACTATCCTTCTTTTTATTACCTTCGTTCTTTAATAATTCCTTTAGCTTCTACTTTATATTATTTCGCTTTTCTTATTCAGCTTATTATTCTAGATTCTTCTTATAATAACGTCTAACATTAGCTCTAGAGTATTTCTTATTATATTGTTTATAAAGCTCTATAACTCTAGTATCCTTGTTTCTACCTTTACTACCCTTACCTTTTCTACCTCCTTTTAGCTTATCCTTATTATTCTTATCCTTTAATCCTCTAGTATTTCTGCTATCCTTTTAAGGAGTATCCTTCCTAGAATATATAATTACTACTATACTAATTATAGACTTCTATCGTACCTTATTAAGAAGGTCTTATTAAAGTTCTTTTATTATTAGTAGATCGAGATTCTTATTTAACTCGGCCTAGTATATAATTATTTAACGAACATTTACCTAAATAGGAAAGGAATTCTTTAGACTACTAAAGAAAGTAATAAATTAAGCGCGATTATCTAGTTTGTACCCTATCTTCTAAATCTATTAATACAAGTTATTATACTTATTAAGGAACTTAGTAAGATTGTTATACTTTTTATACGTATTAGTCTACTATTTATTAACTAAGTTATATAAGGTTACGTCTCCTAATCCTTAATATCTCGAGGCTAAGAGTTCCTAGATCTCTCGAGCATTCGAGTACCTAGAAATAGTATATAAGGTATTACTAATATAATTAGTTTAAATAGCGCGAGTTATAGTTATATTATCTACTTTATATTTTATCTATACGGCTACCTCTTCTAGAGTAAATATAGCGTCCGCCGATTAGATCTTTAGTACTATCTTTAGTATAATATATAAGAGGTTAATAACCTCCTTAATATTTAGTTATTCTAGGAGACACTTAAGTAATAACTTCTATTCTATATAATTTACTTCTCCCTTAAGCTTTGCCTTATTACTAAAGACAAAGCTAGTATTATTACTATATAAGGTAGCTATTACTAGCTCTAATTCGAAATTCGAAGAAGAGGGAGAAGGAGGAGGTAGAGGATTGTCGTTGTTATTACTATTACTACTACTACTTAAATTATTACTAGAACCTAGATCTAGTAGTAGAAATTCAGTTTCCTCCTTAAGTTCTATAAAAGCTCTATCTAAATCGTTTTGTTTAGACTAAGAAACTACCTTACTTTAGGGTAGATTAGGAAGAGATTCGGTATTCTTTTAATTGTCTAGGAATAACCTAGGTAATATAAGACTCTTTTAAGTAAGAAGTACTATAAGATTAGCTTAACTTTAGTTAGCGGTCCCTTTAGTTTCGTCTAATTCCAAAACCCTAGCTAAACTTCTAGAATCCTCTCTTTTAGTACTCTCCTTTTACTATTAAATTAGTAACTTATACTTCGCTTTAGAGATAAACCGTCCCTTAGAGTCTCGATATCGAACTCCGTCTATAGATACTAATATAAAGTACTATACGCTAAGTAACTATAAACCTTAGACTTTTAAAATAAAATTATCTAATACTATACTAGAATAGACGTAGTAAAGCGCTACTGTAATTACCCTTCGGCTTACGCTTCCGGGCTTATAACCTATTATTTAAGTACTTGTTTTAGTAGAGTAGCTAGGAGTAAACAGATAGTAGGAACAAGTGTTAATTACGGTTAAGGAACTAACTAAGCTACTATAGTAGGGTGTTATTTATACCCCTAGCTAAGCTACGCACGGTCTATAGAGTATAGTTGCCTAATCGGGCAAGCTACGGACTATGACTTATATAAGAGAACGACTCGTAAGTAAATGGAGACTCGTCAGGCTTATTCACCTGACAACAAATAATAAACAATTTAAAGAACATCAAACTTAAACATTTGTAGAGTAAGTAACTAATCGCTTAGCATATAAAGTTCATTCACAGAGCTAGCAGGGCAAATTTTACCTCTCATTATTTCCTATTTTTCTACTACTACTCGAGTACTACTTACTTGTTACTTATATGGCTTGTAGCAAATTAACAATCAATTATGTAAAGTACTTCAAAGAGAAGAATAAACTTAAACTTGTGAAAATCAAACTAATGACTAATAACTTAGCATATGTAGTAAGCCTATCTACTAGACTAGTAGCTTAGCTCTATACACGTTTCATTACTTCCTCTTTTCATCTACTCTTACATAGCTCAAAACAACACCTTTCACCTCCCTCTCTTAACTACTCAGCCTACAGAACAATCTTCAATTCACTACACATAATAGAAGCCAGAAACTCCTTGCAACAAATAATACATTCCCATAAACTCACCTAACTCTAATTCTCTTTAATATATCTTCCCCTAATACGCTCATAGAGAACCATTCCTTCCTCTCTTAATACTTCTGTATCTACTATTTCTCTAAGTACTATTACTTCTCCTCCCTTCAAATCCTATGTAACTTTACTATCAGGAACGTAATAAAAGACACAGTAAACTCGGAAGAAAATTGTAATTCCTCTACATATCACTATACCAGAAAACTTAACCATATTTCCACCTCCCCCGGTATACCTCTTCTCCCCCTCGCTATAGCAACACATACCTACTCTACTTCAACTCCTCGAAAGGGTGTTGGGTATTTCTATAGTAAATTTATATATCGCTGATACTGCACTATAACCTCAAAAAGACACTAATAATTCTTCTCCAACCACATAACTCACCACTCCCTTTTACGAAGATAGCCGAGGAAACATATAAACCTCCCACCTTAATATCCCATACCACCCCTACGAACAACACCCCAAAATCACGAATCCTTAATTCCCTACTAGCACTTCCCTTAAATCCTCAAGCTTAGCACCATCTCTTTCACGAAAAGAGTTACGGTGGAGCCACCTTCTAAACTAGCAAACCCAGAGTGCCCAGATAATAGCAAAACTCTATACCTACACCCAAACCAGAGCACCAGGCACCAAGCACCACCCCTCACCTCACCTCCCTTGTTAGATTACGAAATCCCACCACCTATCCTCACCTCCTACACATACTCCCCTCAGTCAAAATAGGGTATCACCCAACCCAACCTAACCCCCCCTCCCATTCATCACCACCACCTCACAATCTCACTTAACCAAACCGTCCTCACCCAATCGCTCACCCATCCTCACCCAATACCCCCACAAAAAACCAATTGCAACCAACCTATTTCTACATACGCGTATCCTCGTATCCTCATATCCCCGTATCTCACCTCAAACCTCAAACCCACCTACACCCAACAAAAAGCCCTAGACCCCAGTCCCCAGGACCCAGCTAGGACGTACGTCGTAATACCCCCCTCTTCTCACTTCTCACTACCTAATCACTCCTCACACCTCAAAAACCTCCCCCCACCACCAGGACAAAAAAAAACCTTGCTTCCCACT
>LT855415.1:459803-483134 GCA_900184765.1 Hymenoscyphus fraxineus | reverse complement strand
GGGGGGATGGGGGTTAGAGGCTTGATGGGAAATGGGGGCCTGTTTGGTTGGGGTTTGTTCTGGGCTTTTCTGGAAGGTTGTGGCTCATTATTCGGGATGATGGAAATAGTATGGAATTGAAGAGGGAACGTCAAGAGAATGCATCTAGATAATGCAAATTATAAGGCATCCCAAGTCCAAAGGAGGTATATTACGCTGCGGAATAGGCATTTGGAAAGAAGCCACGTTGAATTCATGGGCTTTACTATCCTTCAACCACCACACAGTAACTTTCTGAAAAGAAGGGAACGGTCCAGAACACTTTTCGTTTTTACATTGAGTACTCACGATCTTTTTCTTCTCTTTTCTTGTTCTTGATCTGATATTCGTTTAGCGAGACCCACTATTTTGACGAATGAATACTCGGTTCGCTGGAAATTCTGGAATGGAAGGCTGTCCTCCAACAAGCCGAGTTCGATTAAGGATGCTTCAAGTTACTTGCACTAAGCCATATATTTGGGACGTGAACGACTTCTATCCAAAGATATTACAGTAAGAACCCTCCGCGAGCTCCGCATACTATCTTTTCAAAAACTGTACTATCTTTTCGCTGTCAAGCTCTTGATGCTTGTTCTGAATCCACAGATATACCAAAGTGGGGTTTTCTTTGAAGGATGGCAACCCAGTTTTGTAATGTAATCGGTCATAAGATAGAATAATTTAAAGGGGAGAATTGTAAGCCAGCAATTGTCTGCCGGTATTCATGGCTGAAAGGTCGGAGTCCGAGGGTGATTGTGACAAAAAGAATAATGAGGAAGACTCTCTTGATATTCTCGCCGATTAAACATGAAGTCGGAGAGGGAAACTTGTATCTTCCTAGACTAGGCTACTACTTGGAAAGAATCTCTCCGTACCACGAAGTAGCAAAATGTTTTTATGTTTGTTTGGACGCGATTTCAGTGCTTCATCCGATACGACCGATCTAAGCTGTTTACTCTAGTCATTAGGCATGTTTGACGAGACCATTTACCGCACATGTATATACAGTACTCTACTTGAGTATAAACACCTCAACCCCCCATCACGTGATTCCAAAGGCAGTTATGGTCCCCAACCACTCCTTACAGGAAGCTGTGCTCTTAGGTAGAAGTGTCACAAACCCAAACCACCTAATTTGTAACCCTTCTGACATTTTCGCCATTTACTCCATCCCTTGTACTTCATTTGCAACTTCATCAAGCCCGCCGCATGCAACGTGCGAATCTCTGGCTCCCGCTCGACGAAACCGAACCGTGCATACTACCGATCTGTAATTAGATGAAGTTAGGCTCTGTTTACTTAGATTGTTAGACCTCTATATTGTCCTGATTTGGTGTGCTAAGTGTCTACTATTCTCGATTTAGTTGTATTCCGAGTCCTTAAATTAGTACTCTACTCTAAGTAAATATAATAATAATATTATAGGGCTATATCTTATAGATTACTTATTTAATCTACTTAATATAGCCCTGTAATATTACTTTAGTAGTAAAAGTAAAAACAACCTCTAAAGGTTGTTTTTGTCTTTAATATTATACTAAGACTAGCCTATAACAAGTATATCCTACTTTATTTTAGACCCTATTTAATAACTATAGATATCGACGATACTACGTAAGACAAGATTATAGAGAAGGAGATAGTAATTCTTAGTATAGTATTCGGTATTCTCGAAAGTAATAATAAGTTAAAGGTACTTATTACACTACTAAAATTAGCTAGTAAACGTATATATACCGGTTATAGCGGTACTAAGTACGTTAAGGAGTTACTAGAAACTACTTACCCTCGACGAGTATAACAGGTTATTCGTATATTAATTAAGACTTTTTATAAGCTTTATAATTAGCTCGTATAGTATAGTAGTTTAAAAGAAAGGCGGTCGACGTATAAGGGTATAGAACAATATATATTAGTAGAAAAAAAGATTATTATCTTTATATATATAGCTACTAAATCGAACTCGAATCGTAATACCTAAGAAGCGTTCTAGTACTTAGAATAAACTATCTATAGGTAATTTTTTCGCTGTAAAACTAACTTAAATACTTATATTAATAGAGTATTCTATAAGGTCCTTAACTTATTAATACTCCTATATCTATATATTATTTAACTTCTAAATAGTAGTACTCTTACGTCTTATTTTGTTACCTAAAACCCTTAATATATACTATATTTTAAGGACTGTTTAAGTACCTTAGATAGGACTTATATTAGTATATATATACTATTAAATATATAAGCGGTATATTATAATCGAAAGGGTACTTTATTATAGAACGTACTTACGGTTTATAACTTTAAAAAAGTGTTTATATATCTCTTACTAAGGTAGGAAGGGTTAGTATATAATAGACAAGTACTCTAGGACGCTATAGTAAGGTATGGATTTATAATACTAGAGGGTAAATACTACCTAGGAGATACTAGATATAGTAATTCGAGGTTTATAATATCGCTATATTAAGGGGTATAATATTACCTATAAGAATAGAGATTAGTAGATTAAAAGCCCTAGAACGCCTAGGAGCTCTTTAATTTACGTTATACGTTTTTAAGGAGTATAATCGAGTATATCTTTAGTATAGTAAAGCGTAAGTTTAGGATCCTAGGCTATATAGTAGAGTACTCGATTAATACGTAAATCTACCTTATCTTAGCTATTTATACTCTATATAACTTTATTTTATTCTAGGAGGGCGCGGACTATATATTTAATAATAGTAATAATAATAAAGCTAAATTAGATCGAAGGGATAAGGAGGAAAGGCTAGTAAATATAATTAAGGGTATAAGAGTTAGATAGAGGAGTAATAGTAAAGAGATAGATACGTTATAAGATATAATTACGGCTTAAATATAGGTAGATTATCTAATATACCTAGGATTTTAGTATACTTTTTAGCTTAAGGCTTAAAAAACTATTTTAGTTTTATTACTATATAAATTTATATAGTAAACTTATAAATATATTTACTAGAATCTAATAAATAGAAGGTCGCTAAGCAACTATATTACTACCTATATTACTACCTATAACCCCTTACTCTTGCCTCTTACCTACTACTCCTACTATACCCTCTACTATATTTAATAGCGAAATACTAACTTTACGCCTTAAAAGGAGGTCTCTTAATACTCTACTACGTCTTCTAATAAACTTAGTTGTATTCCTACTATTTACGAGCTAAGTATATACTAAATCCTAGTCCTTAAACGATATACGAGCGTCTCTATACTTATAATTAAATATAGCTATTACGCGCTCCTAGGGGGTCCTACGAGTCTTAGCGAGTCGATTTATAGTAGTAGTAAGAGATACTATTACTCTATAATCTTTACTACTTGTTTCGCGAGTATAAGACTTTAAAGTAGATTCGTCTTATCTAGATATAGCGTCTAGTACGTCTAATTGTCTACCGCGACGTCGATTAGCTATAATAGATACAGGGTTCTTAATAAGAGAATCGAGTAGTATAGCTCCTATTCTAGTAGTAATAATATAATCGTATAACTCTTCGAGGATATTAATATACTAAAGGGTATTATTTTTATACTATTTAACTAATAGGCGGACCTTAATAATATCTCTCTAGGCTTATTTAA
The DNA here is from genome assembly GCA_900184765.1 of Hymenoscyphus fraxineus. NCBI lineage: Eukaryota > Fungi > Ascomycota > Leotiomycetes > Helotiales > Helotiaceae > Hymenoscyphus > Hymenoscyphus fraxineus. The sequence goes on along the minus strand of LT855415.1, from coordinate 479,507 downwards.
GGGCAGTTATTAATTAATTAACTCGATCCTATCTAAATCCTAACTACTCCTTTAAGAATCGAAAGTCCTTATATAAAGTCTTATACGTATTCTCCTTCGATTTATACTTATCGACTATTATATTAAGTAGAGCTCTACTATATAATTCGCGGATATATAGGATAACTAAATTATACTAGGCCTCCTTCTTCTATCTACTATTAGCCCTTTTACTAGTTCTCGACGCTTCGAGTAATTAAAGGAATAAGGTATACTCTATCTCCTTTGTCTAATATAATTATAATATAAGAGGAGTAATAGGATTTAGGGTTACCTAGACCTAAATAAAAGTCGATAGGGCCGGAGTAGCTAGAATAGGTATAACTTCTTATAAAGGTAGCTAGTATTCGCTTATAACTTCCTAGTTAGTACTAAAGATAATCCCCTAGCTAGAGGCTTATAATACTATATCTACTAGGGTAGATAGAGCGTTCGATTTAGTTACTTACAATATTTACGAAGGTTTAGGTAGTACGGATAGTATACTATTAACTATAACAATTAAAGTACCTGGAATCGAGTTTATAATCGATTCTACTATCTTCTTTAGATCCTCCTTTAGAGGAATTAATCTCGCGGATTATCTTAGTAGTATTTTAGATTAAAAAGAAGAAGAAATAACTATTAGTTAACTTCCTAATATCTTATAGGAAAATAGGTATATTAGACTAGATTATATACTAATTTCTTTAAAAAACAGGCTCCTTTACTACTCTTTTACCTTATAAAACAACGTTATAAAATCTCGAATTATTACTAATATATTATTATTTAATATAGTAAAGTTCTTAAATTAAAGCTAGTAGGATATACAATTCTTTTATATCTTTTACTATATCTATAAATTTGTACTTAAAATCGAGGGTATAATAGAACGCGAAGAAAAGACTAGTATAAACTTAGTATAAGGATAAAGCTATACTATACCTATTTTATACAATATTATCGATTAATATACTATAGATATAGTAGATTAAACCTACACGATATCGAGATAAAATATTGTCTTAAATAGGCGTAGTTTACTTAGTATATTAAGTCCTAACATTCTGAGTAAACAGAGCCTTAGCGGGTTGAGTAGGTGTCACTACTCTCTCAACTCAACCCATTTTCGACGCTGGAAAGAGGTCTTACGAAAATAATGATCGTTAAGCGAGACTGCGAACCCGGCATGCATGGCTGTACAGTATTAATAAGAAGCAGTCGATAAGTATTCCCTTTTTCTATGATAACATCGATATCCGTGTGGGCGCCGCCCCATTTGGAATTCTTCATCGTGACATTGATTAGAGCCCCCTTTGCAACTGGTGGAGCTTTAAGCCTGGTTCTAAGGTGAATATTTCACATGTTGGCCTCATAAAGATCGCTCAATAGAAAAGCTTCGAGGTCTTCATCGTCATTTTCTGATGCAGGAACGTAAGTGACGATTTTTCTAAGTGCTCTATCCCTGATTTGCCGATCAAGATTATCTAAAAGAAAGAGAGAAATTTCTATTCTCCGGGATAGCGTGAATGATAACACGAAGTCATGTGGTGAGCAGCAGTCCATTCAGTAACAACGTCGATGCTGTATAGTGATCAACGCAGGCCAATTGTTTTGTTCAATCACGATTTTTACCTGAACAATACCGGGCCAATACATTCTCGTTTTGGAATGTTAGTCTCGTATAAATCTAACTGGTCAAGTCTGCTACTAACCCATTATTTTTCAAGTTAACTGATATCTCCACTTCATCGCCCTAATTTATAAAACCTGTTTGAACATAAATTATAAACGTGTAAAAATGAAAGACGGCCGGCTTCAAGGGCGGGATGACAACTCTTGCCATTGATGACATGCATTGGCTTTGGTGCGCCATTTAATGTCAACTCCATCTCGGAAATCTTAATATTTCAAGTTCATGTTTCGAGATCGGCAATCTTCTCCAATGGGCCACTCCGCCTCAGCGTCACTATGACAATCGAAGTTTTTACTGATTTGGATTCTGTCCAGCATGATGTGTTTCACGGGGTATTGCAAATCATCTCGCATAGACCTTGAGTCGCCTTGTAGTCGTAAACGACATGACCTCTTTATTGTTATGGCTTGGCTCGTGGTGATGTTGAAGGATTGCGACTCATACCCGTGAGGGCCATGAAAACCCGGAATAACCTGGTGCCAATAACATCAGTCGACGCCAGGTTTGTCGATGAAGCACGTCATTCTACGAGCATATTTTCTACTTATAAGGAGTAATTGAATTCCTTGGTCAATATCTTTTCCCAATGGGGTGGGTCTTCCCTCAGTTGATACTATTCTACACTAATAGATTACAACTACTGTTTGCTAAAGTTAGAGTACTCGAGATATTCATCCAGTTTTCAATCTTGTCCCTCGAAGAAAAATGGCATCTTCGCCTTGCACTGCTTTATTTATACAGGGAAAACACGATTAGTAGAAGAATTCAACTTAAGTGATGGTGGAGGGGGGGTATTACAAACGCAACAATTCTGCAAAACCCTCAACTCCTCAGAGCAAATACATGGTCACGTAGAGCTTGTTTTTGTAATATCAGGGGTACCCCAGGAAATTTAGCTGTGACGTTCCCCAAAAAGACGGCCAAAATAAAGCTTTGTCTTTCAAAAATACCAACGACGTAGTGGGATGTGTAATTTCAACCGCTATACATTGTCAGTATCGTCGGTCGTAATCTCTCATAAGCTTTCAACTCTCTAATCACTCCACTCATTGAACAAGATTGATTCGGGGCTTGCGAAGCTTATATAGAAGGCCAGCTGTCAGCGTCTGGATAGTCCCTTCTACTACCATACAAGTATCCCGGTTGGATGCCTTTTGTGTTTAGGGTGAGTTCAACTAATGACCTCCAGACTTGGGCTTGAGCACGTTTTACACGATGAGAGTGGTTCAGGAAGAAGAAATAGATAAGAGGAGTAATTGTAATGCGATTCGTATTCTATTTTACCAAACTGCCCCGACAGAACTGCTGCAAACTGCTCAGTTGTACAACAAACACCGCTTCAAGTCTGTTTTCACCCTCCCACTGAGATGGGCCTGAGGTGTAGATACTGGTAATTAACCCGGATTCTCCTACTCTAGAAGAAACATATTGTGTTCTTTGTTGTTGTATATCGCATTTCCAGTTCAACTTAATTATGGGGGTGCGCATGTGTAGATGAGACTGAAATTTTCGAGACGACAACTTAAAACTTTCTACATTAGTGTCGAAAGTTAGTGAATAGTCAATGCCTGCGATAGTGAAAGATATCTACTAACCTGATCAGGACACTCCTCCTGACATTCTGAGAGCGGGACCGCTTGTCTTGCTTCTAATCCTCCCCGTGCGGGAATAGCTGCTACAATGCTGACGGAAGCGAGGCCGAAGGAAAAAAGGGTGAATAACTTCATGTCAAGAAAGTAGTAGGTCGATATTGTTGTACTGGTAATGGATCGGTTATGAGAAGGCTTTTGATATATTTGTTGGTTGCTTAATGGGTTCGCATCGAAGTGGTGGGATCTTGTAGATTTTATAATTTTGGTGGGATATGCGAAGGCTTGATCAGGGGATTGCCAAGAATAGTAATCCTGTACTCGGTACTCCGTGATTTAGAGTTTTCTGAGGATGTTTCTGTTTGGCTCGCCGTAATTCCGAATACAATATTCTGAAGCGTACCCTGGTATTCATAAAACCAACGAAAACTCTATTCGCTTATATATTATAAAGTCTTATAGAAGTTATTCTAGTAGTATAAAGACGTAATAAATATACTAGATATAGCTAAAAGTACTATAGTTTTAGCTTTTCTATTATACGTATAATATCTTTAAATAATAGATTTTATAATTAATATATAAATATATAATTATATATAAAAAGTAGTAGATAAAGTAAATAAAGTAGTAGTATTTATACTAGGTAGAATAAGTGAGTTATAGTTTTAGGTATTATAATATAGCTTTTTCTTATATAGAAGATTTATATAGGATATTATATATAAAGCTAGATTACTATATTTAGAGTACTAAACTCTAATTTTATATGGTAGACCCTGAATCTGTATTCGGAATTACGGCGAGCCAAACAGGCCCTTCCAGTATGTGTAACGTGTTAAGTCGCGGAGTCATCTATCATACAGGCGAAACTCGATACAAGAATACTTGCTATAATAATATCCTGGGTTGTTCCCGTATCTTGTTACTTCGTCCTAGGCGAAATACAGTAACTGTAGGGTTTTCAGAGGTTTCTACCCTGTTTCCCAACCTTAGAAACCTCTGAAAACCCTACAGTTACTGTATTTCGCCTAGGACGAAGTGAGTCCCGACTTTTATTAGCATAATAAATAGTAGTACTTATGTTAGGGCCTGTTTTCCCAGAATCTCGAGCCACAATCTCTATACTTATTGGCGTCCTTGGAAGGTCCACAAGGCGTATCCACAGGACCGTGGGGCAAAAGTGGCTCTCGTGCTCCACTTACTAGAATCCAAAGTCAGAAAAGTCCTTCAGGGTACACACGCTGTAGCTTCAGGGTAATAGAGCCTAATAGGGCAAAAAACCCTAAGTGGCTATATAATAATAAAACGTAGTACATTCAATAGCGAATACTTTGTTTACTCCCTATAATTATAAAATATATATAGGTTTTTTAACTAGGGAGAGACTTAGAGTATAGACACCTGAAAAAGGCTAGGAATAGGGTATATAGAGCGCTCGCAAGGACGATATTGAGAAGGATATTTTGGTCTGACCAAAATATCCTTTTGTCGTGTCTTTTGGTAGGAGAAATATTGTGCCTCAATATGTTCGGAATAGAGTTTACTAGGCACTTGGCTCTGTAAAGAGGGTGGACAGCTAAGAGTCACACCATGCTAGCGTAATAAGATCGACGCCCTACTATAGATCCACTCTTATGCGATACGTCTTAGCCAAAAACATAGGGTTTTAGCCAATAGAACGCGTAATTGCACTGCTTATTAAGCAAAAACTGTCTAAGAAACGGCATAAAAGCTATAAAAAAGGCCCCTTATATAGTGGGTTTTAATATGATCTACGTGACATGGTGTGACTCTTAGCTGTCCACCCTCTTTACGTGGACGGATTCTTAGACAGCCAAATATGACCCACATAATATGCCATTCGACGATATTGCGGCTCAATATCGTCTCGGAAAACAGGCCCTTACTTATCAATACTATCCTCTTACAAGAAAACAAAAGATTTAAGACTAATCAAAATTGAGATTGGAATTAGCCTGCGCTAATCGTAGCCCTCTTTAGCCTTTTCAAGTTGTACTTAGGCCATCTCGCTGGAAATAAAAAGTATATAACCTTACTGTACTAATACTAATTAGTCCGGGGCTGCATTTACAGTTTTTCCAAATTACGTGCACAACAATTGATATTGTATCAGGTATTATCAAATTACCGATATCGTATCGCCCATAACTTTTCAATACGATGCCATAATCATTGTGAACCCTAACTCGCCCACCCCCACTCCCTCCCTCTCACTTTCCCCTCCCTTGGCCTCTGATATCCAATGATTCTCGTGCCCAAGTTCGAATACAGTACGAGTCAACGAAAACACATTTGTCCCATGGAACCCCATCGTCCTCCGAGAACACCTAAAACGCTCGTAGCTGGAATGCTTAGATTTTTCATGTCTAATACATGTACGTTTAATATACGATTCTAGCTTAATGCGGGCGCAGCTCGATCTCAACTAATCCGATGTAGCGACACCTGCGGCATCGGCCTGAATAATACAGATCGTTTCCCAAGTGAATGGGTCGAGGTTGCCTCCGTCACTATAGCACCTTTCATTGTTCGTGTCATTTTTATACTCGCAGTCCGCACACTGTACACCGTTGACAAATTGGGTTCTGTGGATGTTGCACGCGAACTCAGTCTTCGCGACGTTGTAGATAGTGAGGAAGCCGTTGTTGTTTTTGTCGAGGCACCAGCCGAAGTAATTCCCAGACCTTGCGATGACGTTGGTGCTAAGTACGCCTATCGCGAGGAGGGAGATGGTAGAGAAACGCATTTTTTTGAGTATGATGGTTGTTGGTCGACTTTGTCAAGTGAGAAGATATTGGTTGTCTGGGAAATTAAGATTTCTGGTGCAGTAGTTGGATGACTTTGCGAAGTGGAAAGGTATTGGTTTTCTGGGAAACTGAGATTTCTCGTACAGTACGAGTAGTTGGTTGACTTCGTAAATTGGGAAGGCGTTGGTTTTCTATGAAAATTTGGGACCTCTCGCGGTTGTTATAGAAGGTTATCGACGGCTATCGGACGTCTATAATCTAGTCGTAAACATGGATACCTAGCTCAATCTAATAAAAAATACACCTAAATATACTTCGCCCTAGGCGTAATAAATATAGGTTTTCTAGAGTAGGCGTGGCTAAAGGGAGCAACAGGGTAAAAACCCCTCAGAAAAACTTGAAAAATATCTAGGGGCCCTAGTACATTATCTTGCTAATATCTATCATGATTCGGTCTTATAGTACCAATCCACCACACACAATGTTATTCTTCTGGAGATATCTAGCATACTTGAAATCATCCCCTCAGCGGTATATATATATATAGGTAAAGTTTTAGGTTTGCGATACCCACTTTTAGTCTTAGTACTCAACAATACTATTACTTAACTGGTGCGGGGTAAGTCGGACCAAGCCCCGTAGCGCGCCTAGGCATTATTCAGATCGGTCCGACCGCCAACCGCTCACATGTAGTATATTATGTTACGCCTGGATAGAAGGGCTGAATATATGTTTACACCAGAAATGATTAACCGATTCGGGGTTCAGCCGGGCCGAGTCGCCGTACCGTACCCTAGGTGCCTCCTTGTACTCTCCCCGATCGGTCCCCCCATTCGGAATTAGCCGGACCCCGGCTTCTCTTAACACCTCCCTTACGCCTCACTTGTTTATAATTAAGTAGGTAGTAGTCTATAACAAACAAAGGGGGTAGATAGTTAAAGCTAGACACTATTACTAATTATATCTTAGCCCCGAATTTTAAGTAGCGAATTAAAGACTTATATCTAGCTAATATAGACTTTTCTTATATATAATCTATATAATAGTCCCTAGTATTAACTATCTACCCCCTTTATATATAGGTAAGAGAGTTATTATCTACTAGTTTACTTAGGTTATATATACTACTTTATATAATAATTTAGTAACGTTTTTATTTATAAATACTACTTAAGTAGTTAAATTTACTACTTATTACTAATTAAGTAGTTAAATCTATTACTTAATTCCACTTAACTTAAGTCCTACTTAAGTAGTATTTAAGTACCTAATTAGTCTTTTCATATACTAACCGAGATAGAGAAAACCCTCGCTTCTTGTTATATTAATAAATTAGTATAACCCTATTACTAGGAAACTATACTAGAGGATTAGTTAGATATATTATAAGTAAAAACCAGACTTTATCTAAGGAATGCTAAGCTAAAGATAATAAACTATTTAAGATAGGGAGTATCTTAGGATTATTTAGTAAAGTAGTATAAAGGGGGGTAATAAGAGGTAGAATAGGTAGGGGTTTTGTTAATTCTCAAGTACTCTTATTATCCCGATGTCAACATAATAACACCTAGGTTACATTGATCAAAGAGAGCGGAGCCCATAGCTCAGCTATATACACCATATCAATCTAGTCTCGCTCCTACCCCAACAACCATTCCCCCCTCTCCCTAACGCTATTCCCGCCGTAGACAATCCACCAACCAGCTACTTCCCAGATACCAAGCGCACCCATTCTTCACAGCTATAGCCAGATTACCAACTATACCCCCTCACCTCTCTATACCCTCATAGGCTCTTCCATCGTCCTAGTCTTATAAGTCCGCCGCTTTCCACTAGCACATTTACTCCACGGCCTACTAATAAGCGAAGTGCCTACTTCTCCACCTGGTCTATCGTAGGAACAACTCTACCTGGCGAACTCCGACGCGCTCGAATCAGACTCTTGAATTCTCTTGACTAGATAAAACTATCTGAATTCGAATCGCCGAACCGTAGAAGTGAGAAGTTATCTCGAGGTACTGTAATACTGTGACACCGTCCGTAATCGTAAAGCCAAACATAACTAACAGAGAGAGAGAGCGACTCTTTCGTTATATCTAACAACCGAAAAAAATCACCATCTCGAAGACTCGAAGATCAAAAGTGCTGTCTCGTAAAGGTAAGAGATGTGTTTGTATTCGAAGTCAAAGCAGAGCGCTAGCGCGGAAGATATACGACGGCGAGAGAGGTTTGAGGATAGTTGATATTGACGGTAGATGATGTTTGATACATTGATATTACTCGCAACCCTGTTAGAGCGGTTGTCCTCATAGTACGAATCACCGATTGTTTGCATTGGAGGGTATATTTGTCTAGGAGGGCGGAGACTATGGCTTAGATATGTGTAAGATTCACCATATCGAGCTAGGCTCGCTCTTAACCTAATACCGGGAATTAATTTCGGATTTTCTGGGTTGATGGTAAGGATAATCGTTATTTCATCGGATTGTGTATATATTTGCGATATGATATTTCTCATGCCCCCGGATATTGTATCAACAATATCGTGTATACGTCTGGACACCTATTTTACTCTACGCTATTCGTGTGGAGCGCTGAGTTTGATAATATGCTAGGCTAACAACTAGGTAGGGATATTGAAGATAATAAGTATGTGGATAAAGACTAGAGACAATTCAGGAAGGGCAGGTAAGGATTCAAACAATAAGTGATATCATAGAGTACAAGTGGTAAACTTGATTGGATTTATGTAACTTCCAGTATCTTCTAGTATCTGACGGCACTCACGAAATGCACGTTAAGCGAGCTATGGTTATTATAATACAAGCTGGTCTACTAATGAATAGAGGTATAAATAAATGAGTGTGGTCTTACAATTATCATTATTATTACAATCAACGAAGCTACGATACAAGAACCTTCCACATACGATGGTGAAGACAATTGCAAGTTTGATGTTCCAAATAGAGGTTTGCTTATACTCGGGTTCACGTGGGAGTTATAGGATATATTATTTGGGTCAAACAGCCCCTAGGGTACTTATAAGGCTATTTTTACCCTAACAAGTAGAGCCCAGGCTATTAAGCGTTCTATTCAGGCCTATCTTACTACCTAATTCTGGTGGCTAGCTTAGGGATGGTAGAGGGTAAATAAGAAACTACTTTTATAAGCGTATAATAACAATTAGTGATTTGTTATTATTATTATAGACAAGTAATCGAATAGATCAAACGATATATATATATACGTAAGCTTACTTAGTTACCCTCGATATATAAAACACCTCCTTTACTTATACTTAGGTTTACATAGGAGTTGTGAGATATATTATTTAGGTTAAATAGCCCCTGGGGCACTTATAAGGCTATTTTTACCCTAACAAGTAGAGCCCAGGCTATTAGACGAAGGCTATACCTAAATAATATATATGATTTGTATATAGAGATTAGGTTATAGCTTATAGTAGTAGAAGTTATATTTATATATAAGTTTATAGTACGAGTTTATAGTACTTGAAAGTTTATATTAAGTAATTTATATAAGAGTTTATATTAAAAGTTTATATTAAGTAGTTTATATAAGAGTTTATATTAAGTGATTTATACGTATATTTAAAGATTAAATAGAGCTTGTTATTATAGAAACATTAGTACTAATTTATATTATCCCTAACTACTTATCGTAGAATTAATAGTATTATACTAGTAAGGAACCTCCTGCTTAACATGAATTTATCCTCGATCGATACGTTAATATATTCTAAACAAGTATCCGAAGTCTACCTTCTAAGACGTTATATTTACTTATATAGTATCCTATTCCTATTTACTTATATTATAGCTCCTTAATAATAACTATAACTACTAAATTTATACTAATTCGAGTATCCTAGTACTTTTAACCTCCTCCTTAATTTGTCTACTATCGTAGGTTTTATAAAAGGCGTATTTAAACCCCGGCTTAATCTTTAGAATAGTAGTATATTATAGGCTTATTTATCGTATACGAATAGTCGTCTTAAGGCTTTTACTACGTAAGTTAAATCGTTCTCCGCTACTACTATAATATCTACTCTACTATTCGAATAGTCTATTTTACTCGTCTTTAGCTATATCGATATAAAGGAGTCGTTATCTATAAAAGTAACGTTAGATCTTATTACTCTCTCTCTTTCGAACTTCTCCTTATTCTTAAATTCCTCCGCCGTATATATAAGCTCTCCTAAACGAAAGAATCCTTTATATACTAGCTTCGAAAATACTATAAAATTAAGATTGTTTTATATTACCTCCTTACTACTTCTTTTAGTCTCCTTATCCTATTATTTTACTATAATTACTTTAAGGATATTATAGGTTATTAGTTCTACCTAGCGCTTCTTATCTTTAATATTTATACGTTTTACTCCTACTACTATACGCTTAATTATCTTATTCTCGAATATCTTTAGATCTAGTATCCTGTTAATATAAACTGAACAAATATATAATATCTATTATTATAAACTATCGCCTTTTAACTTACCCTTAAACCTACCTAAACCTCCTATTATACGAAGTACTAGATAATTTACTAGTAGAACAACTTATACTAGGTATAGCTATACTCTATTACTTTTATAGAAGTATTTATACGCCCTTTAACCTAATTCGTAAACCTTTCGAGTCCCTAGTACTAATCTATACTATATATATTTTACCGTAAGATTTAAGAGGGCTAAAGGGATTATACCTTGCTATTATAGGGGTAGTTCTACGTAATTATACTTAATAACTAAGGGTAAACGTTAGTAATTAAAACTTTATTAAATCTTAAAAGTACGTTAGCTAATATATTTTCTACTCCTAGGAGCTAGTATACTATAATCTTAATATTATACTTTATTACTATAAGGAATATTCGATATAATAATATATTTACTAAGCTTTTTAGTAATTGTTTATTAAAACTTATAAATACTATAGTATTATTCGTATAAATATAGACTCTTTTAGTTAACTAGGATTAAGCCTACTATTCGAACACTTCTTTAATTACTTTTATTTTAGTAATATTTATATTAAATACGTTATTACTTCCTTTATAATTTATTAACTTTATAAATACTATATATTATTAGATCTCTGAAGTTCGATCTCTTTAATCCGCTAGTCTATTTAAATAGAAACCTCCTATACCTTAAATTAAAGTATTTATAAATAATTAAACCTCTACCCTATCTTTTATAAAGAAAATAATACTATTAAAGTCTTATACTACCTTATACTACTACTCGATATCCNCTCTAAAGGTTTCTATAAAATACCTAGCTAAGCTAAATTACTAGAGTATAATAGGTAAGAAACCTAGCTAACTTTCTCGCGTTATATAGTAAGAGTAAGTTACCTACTAGTGCTTTTATAGTTAATTATAGGGCCTTTACTACCTTGTCTTACGGGATACTTAGTATAAATTCTATTATATTAATTATATATCCTAGGACTTTTACTTACATTCCTTTTATATTCTTTTACTTCTTTTAAGGTATACTAAGTACTATTATAAATCTATTATAGTCGTCCTCGAATTCGATTATTTGTTCTTATAATAACCCTAGTTAAAGTATTACTATAAAGTTATTTAGATAATAGATTATATCCTTCTATTTTAAATACAATTGTAATATCTAATAGATTACCTCTATAAATAGATTAAAAATAAAAGGAGAAGTATAAAGTTTAAATATTAGATAGTTTTTATAGTAGAATTAGTTATTCTATTTAAATCTAAATATCTATCGAATCTTATACGCGAGTAGTATATTCCTAAAAGCGTCTACTATATCGCGCTTTATAATTAGAGCTCCCTAGCCTTTATATAGAATTATTATAATAATTTAGTATATTAATAAGTACTTTAAGTACGCTACTTCTACGTTAATCCTATTATTTACTAAATCCGTAGCTAGGAATAATAGGTTATAAATTCTTCGAAGTATACTATCTTCTTTTAGTACTAAACTAAGTAGTAAGAATATAAACCTTTTAAGAAGTAAAAGTTAAACCTTTAAAATTCGCTATAATCTAAGATCCTTTTAAATACTTTCTTCTATTACTCCTTAATCGAGACTCGCTAATCTATAATTCGGAGATATTAGTTATTTCTTATCTCCTTTATATCCTATAAGTATACTAAATCGAAGTATTAATAAAATATAAAACCTTAGAGGCTCTAAATATTAAGCTAATAACTCCTTCTACGTATTAATCCTAAAAGGTAATAGTAAGTTAGATAATAGTTCGGCTAATCTATTATAATATTAAAATAAAGGAACTATATTAGGATATATAAGTATAGGATAGTAAGAGTAACTTTATATAAATATTTCGAGTAATTTGTCTAATTATATATTAGTTACCCCCTCTCCTATACTAAACCTTTATTTAGTTTTAGGCTTATCTATTACCTTTTCCTTTCTTTCGAAGTTTAAAGACTTACTACTAGTATTCGAATTATTAACCTTATATTCCTTTATACTATAATTTCTACTATACAATATATATATATAATAGCGTTTATACTAAGCCGTAGTACAAGTAAAATTATTAAAGTTTTAATAAACTTATATAATATTATTCGGTTCCTTATAATATCCCTACTTCTTAACTCTTCTACTTCGTTCACCTATACCTATTCTACTACTATACTAGCTTATTAACTTTAGGAAAGGACAACAGTATTATAGGATCTATCTTTCTAGAAGAAGCTACTTATTATAGTCGTATAGGTTATTTTAAAACTTTCGCTCTTTATAGAATTAAATTACTATTAGTAGGATTCCTTTTAACTAATCATATATCTTTACTAGCTTTAATACCTTGTTATAGAATATTATATATACTTGGTTTAATAGTAGATATTTATCTCTAAAAAAGATATTAATAATTAATATATATTACCTAAAACCTTTACTCTAAATCGTAGATATACTTCTATAATCCTTTAATTTACCTTTAACCTTAATACTCTTTATCTTTCTATTGTCGAATACTATATTATAATCTCTCTTATTGTTATTAAAATCTACTATAAAGGTTAATTTATATATATTAATTAGGTCGAATTTCTCTAGTATAATATCGACTATATACTTATAGTTAATACCTTAGAATTATAGTAGAAGTAGCCTTTGCTTGTCTAATAGCTTACCTTTGTTATTATTATCTACTACCTAAGTTCCGCCTAGTCCTTATACTTAGACCGGTCCTACTCTAGTACTACTTACTCTACCCTAGCTACTTACTAACGTTGTAATCTTTGCTTAAGACTCTTATCTTAATAAATCTATCCTAAGGTTATGTTCCTTTACTCGTAATTGATCCTTTAGTAATAATTGTCCCTAAACCACCTATCTAATTAGTAGTAATTGTACGCTATGTTATAGATTTACCGCTTATTAAGGGTTTACTGTACCTGAGCTTGTTTATAGTAGTAGAAGTAACATTTTACTAGATTATTATATTAAATCTTTTAATAAGAGTAATTATTTTAACGAAAGGACTAGCCTTTAAATAAGAAACTACTTTTACAAGCGTATAACAATAATTAGTAATTTGTTATTATTGTTATAGACAAGTGATCGAATAGATCAAACGGTATATACATATACGCAAGCTTGCTTAGTCACCCTCGATACGCAAAACACCTCCTTTATCTCCTTCCTCCGTCCTATCAATCCACCCACTATATCAGCTATCCATTTCTTCCCCTCTCATCATGAATCTTCAGCGAGCTCCTTATCCCGATCCCAACCTCCCAAATTCGCCAAGAAGCTATTTCTCATATTCCAGTGTTGTAATTGCTCCTCCCGCGGCTACCAGCGTTCGGTTTTTATGGATTGAAGGACGGATGGTGGTAGAGTGTCCCAGACATACCATTTTACGGACTTCTGTAAAGTGTCTTGAAGTTGTTTGAGAGAATCTGCGAATGGAGGACATGTTATCAGAGTTGGTACTTGATATAATTTCATATATGGCACCTCATGATCATTGGTGGTAGGACATATACACACCATAACAACCCTTCCCCAGATCTCCCAGCTCGGCGCGCTTAAGTCTCAACCCTCTATCCATACAACAACCCTTCCGACAATGATGCAAATCAATAAACGCATGAACCATCCCATGCAAGAGGATAGAGATGAAGTATTCCTCATAAGTACACATATAAGATAGCACAAGACTTCAACGAACGAATTGGATCCAGATCTTCTTCTCGTACCGCGAGTACACACCATTAGCAGACTCGTATCCATCGAACTGATCCCCCACGCGCCGACGAGAATTGACACCCTGGAGCGTATCCGCTAATCGTCCTGCAAAGAACCAGTCGTCGAATAGGGCCATCCATCTATCCAGCAGCTGCTTCATCCGGTCGGCTGTCCATGTGGATGGGATGTCTGAGGATAGCATTTTTTGGTATTTGGCGTGGAGGGGAGGGCGAGTTGAAAGGATGTGGTGTAGGAAGAGTGGGAGGTCGTGAGGTGAATAGCTGTTGAACTGTAGGCCTCGGTTAGGGGCTACCAAGTCGTAATCGTTTAATGGTCTGGGGTGTTTTGTGTCGATTGCTTGGTTGGGGTTGATTACTTGGCAGATTGGTGCTTTTCGGGACTTGAGAGGTAGTAGAAGTAGGAGATATTCTTTTAGAAGTTTATAGAGGCTTTTTGACCCGGGTCTCTCATGGTGTTGTGGGGTTTGGCGAGTACGGGTCCATTGGAAGACGCTCTTCCTCGTGGGACCCGACATATTGCTTTGGATGGCTTGAGATGGAAGAGGTATGGTTTGACATATGAATTTGGCTGTAATGTAAAAAAGAACGTTGATGATAATGTAAGAGAGTGCCTCTCGCATCAGAATGTTATAGTTCTATGCATTGTGGTGAATGCACATTTGAAAATATAGGTGGCGTCCACCACTGAATTCTCAGTATTCACTGGCTGTGTTTTCTTTGGAGCAGATAGGTGAATTAGTACCATAATAAGAGAAGATTGATTGTAGCCAATTAGTCTTTATTAAGACCAAGTAAACATCGGTTTGTAGCGCTCTTCTCCCTTGTTTACCCCACTACTAGCTAGGCGAGACTGAACTTTGAATGAGCAGCCTTTAGAAAGACCTGAAGATCTCTTTTGTCGCAACCTATTTGTATGATTGTAAAAAACTACGACCTCATAAAATGGCTTGTTAGTAAAGCAAGGAAAATCACTGGAGAACCAAGAGGTCGGGGATAAAAAGTGACTCCTCCTATACAGTTTGACGGTTTTTCCTATACAGTTTGACAGCTAACCCGTTTAGGCGAAAGGGGCGTTCCGCATGTTCTAGTGGCTCCGCATTTCCACTTTAGTAGTATTTTGGGTGTAAGTAGGAAACGCGTCTTAATTCTTTAGTAAACCCAACTACTATTTAAAAGTATTTACACCCTAACCCTAACGCTTCTATTATCACTACCTACGCTGCGAGGTGCCTAACCCGAACCCTAACCCTAACCTAAGGGGGTAGGTGGGATTTTAATAGCGTAGGTGGTAGGGGTTCATATTCCGCTAATCCTGACCCCTAGCCCTAACCCCAACGCTAACCCGCCTAAATTAATAAAGCCACTTCTCTGTTTTAAGTACTCCGACATACGGAATGCTCAGAACCCCTTGACTTCCTAAACGGGTTAGCTGTCAAACTGTATAGGAAAAACCGTCAAACTGTATAGGAGAAGTCTAAAAAGTGGAGACATTTTAATTGGGGTGAAACGACGCTAGATTCCCCACAGTAAGTGGCAGTACCCCAAGTATTTGACCAGGCCTTCCCCGCACCCACCCCCACGTTTTCTCTTCTATCCGAAATTCGTACCCAACCACGTGCCACGTGCCGACCTTTAGCTGGTGACGACAAACTCAACAGAAGCAAAAGGCTCAAGTTAATTCTACCTTCCAGCTAGATCTACATAATTTCCTTTCTCCACCACCCCGAACCTCTCGATGCCACTCTGGGCATCGAAGGTGTGTTTCGAGTTCGCCCTCCATTCCCCATTCTGTCTGTTCTCTGGATTGAGTTAACCTTAAGTTTACATCACTTGAAAAGCCGACACTCGCCGCGCGTACCGCACCGCACCGCAAAATTTCCTTCCACTGTCTTGCAACAATCTCCTCTGGCCACCTGCAGCGGGTTGACTCTCCCATGGGGGAATCGCCTAGAACATTGCCCCCGTTGATGGCCGGGCCGAGTAATGACGATGCAACATCCAACGGCTTCACAATGCCTCCACCTCCAAATGCCGGAGGCAGCCCTCGGATGCCAGAATCGTCACCCGCTGACCGGAGAAGTGGACTCCCTCCATTGGAGTCCATGAGAGCCTATCGTGCATGTTTGAATTGTCGAAGCAGAAAAAGTAAATGTTACTTGGAGGCAAACGGTGGTAGACCGGTGAGTTTTTCTGTTTGTTTTCATCTTCTCCACGGTCCAGTACCTTGAGAGTGGGTATTGTCCTCGACAACGCCATGTTACCATTTCGTCCTCGTGACTCGGAGGCACATCACACAGCTGTAGCTATCATAGCTTCAAGAAAAAAAACTGATCAAGACACCCATCTAGCCTTGTCGAAGATGCCAGCGAGAGGGAAAGGAGTGCGTCTTGGGGGAAAGCCATCGTGGTGGTCGTAGAGTGAGAAAGAAACCGAAACTTGACGAGAACCTGACGCAAGACAATCAAACCTCTCCTATTCAGGATGATTCAGTTCTTATAAATAACGGCAGCTCGTCTCCAAATAATTCGTTTTCTGGATCATCACTGCCTGTGCAGACTGCTGCATATAATCACGTTCCACAATCGCCTCATCAAACATCACCAACTTTTCAACACAGCTATGGTACTCGACCAGAACCAACATATGCATGGCCACAACAATTGACACCTGCTACTGCCGTGAGCCATAATGACCCCCATCGGGTGGAAGATAAACTTGTAAGTATCTTTTCTTCTGGGAAATCCTTCCCAACTCATGCTAACTGTCATTCTA
Source organism: Hymenoscyphus fraxineus (assembly GCA_900184765.1). NCBI lineage: Eukaryota > Fungi > Ascomycota > Leotiomycetes > Helotiales > Helotiaceae > Hymenoscyphus > Hymenoscyphus fraxineus. The sequence goes on along the minus strand of LT855415.1, from coordinate 462,390 downwards.
AAGCTCAACGGTTCCACGTCTTTATTAGAAGGAAATTCATCAAAATCCGCAGAAAGAACGGGTGTTCATGAAAACATTGCCTCCGTAGATTTACAAAATCCATCAGATGCCTTGGATATATTAGCTCAAGTCGCTCATTCCGCCGAGGATGGCGAGTCGCCACCAAGTGACCAGCCTCAAAATCAAGCAAGGAATCATCAAACCAGCCCAACCGAAAGTCTCCATAGCCCTCTTGTAACCAACTCGGACTCCTACTTTCACTACAAACCCGTTCAAGATGGCATGATTAGTCCCGAGATGATTTACCACTTATTCTCAAGGTAAGACCCTGGGTGAGAATTTCGTAAATTTCCTTTCTAACCAGAAATAGCTATGAAGAGTTTTTCCATCCATTCTTTCCAATAATCCCCCAAGAGACGTTCGACAGAGCAAGACTGCCATGGATGTCTCGAAATGAACCTCATTTATTCTCTGCCATTCTCACAGTGGCGTCCAAAGACCAAGAGAGAGTACACCAACTTTGCTACGACCATAATCAGCAGTTGGTTTCCATGATACTATCTGGCGCAGATGCGGATGTTGAAGCAGTCGAAGCGCTTTTGCTCCTATCACAGTGGGTTTCCCATCGACCTCAATCGACCCTTGCGGTTGGTCGTGGCGAAGAAGACCGTGTAGCTTGGATGTATATCGGAACAGCATTACGACTTGGCTATTTCCTCGGAATCGATAGGACATCTTTCAAGAGCGATGTTCATGAAGATCAGGCAATTTTTAATCGCAAAAGACTTGTATGGTCGGCATGCTATATTTGCGATCGTCAAGTCTCTGTCAGAATTGGAAAGGGCTTCTGGTCTAGAGGCCCTGGTCCTTTATCTGGGCTCAGATCTAGTGACTTCCCCACTCTCCAGCCTCCACCGAACTCCCAAAATACCGATGACTGGAGTCGTATATTTCAAGCAAACCTTGAATTGACGCAGATATTTGGCAACGTCCACGATATCCTCTACTCTTCGAAGGGTCATGGTTGGAAGGAAATGCTAGAGGGTAGGTATACAAAATATCTCGACGATTTTCGAACTAGTATCAGAAATTGGCATGAGCTTTGGGGCGATTTTGCTTGTAAGCATCGAACCTTTTCGGATCTAAACAAAGTACTGATACCCTATAGGCTCTCCTAGACTGAAAGCAACCCTTCTCTTAACATACGAATACCTACGTCTATATGTAAATGCATTCGCCTACCAAGCCACTATATCACGAGCTCTCACTTTCCAACGAGATAGTCAACGCACTCAAAATCGACCGATGCAATTGATAGATGCCTCAGCCTCCGACGCAAGATTCATCTATGAAGCACTTGACGCTGCTAAATCTCTACTATCTACTTTCAACACGTTCGTTGATCCGGAAACACTTCGATATATGCCATCGTCATATTATCTGTACATCATCTACAGCGCCGTATTTCTTTACAAGGTAAACTCTACAACTCACCAAATACCGTAAAGTCTTATAGACTCTCGCTAACCCGACCAATTATAGGCCCGCTCCACAACAACAATGACTGAAGAAGAAAGAACAGTAGTCCGCCAAATGATCCAACAGACCATCTCGCGCCTAGAGAAAGCCTCCGTAGGCGCCAACGGAATGGGCTCCCGCTACGCACGCCTCCTGCAACTCCTCTGGCGCAAAGCCCCCCACAAGCGAATGCCACTCAACCATCCAAACCACGACCCCACCACCACCACGACCAACTACCCCCTCAACCCCACCAACCAAACCCCATACGAACACACCGGCTTCGCACCCATCCATCTAAGTCCCAACGGCCACGACGCCTCACGATTCGCAACCCAGCCACGCCCAGCGGGCCCAGGGACATTCAGTTGGCTAGATCTGGATGCGACGTGGAACTTCGCGACGCAGAATAACGGGAGTACGTTGAGTCAAGGGGGTGATTCGGTGGATACGGAGAAGGGCATTGGGGGCATGGGGATGGATGTTGATGGGATGAGTCCGTCGAATTTCAATTTTTGGGATATGGGGTTGTTGAGTGCGGATTATTCGTTGTTGGAGGGGGATAATCCGAATTTGTTGTTTTGATTTGAGGGGGGTTGGTTTGCTGGGAAGGGGGGAAAGGGGCGTTATTGTGTTTGGGATGGAAAATTGGGGGATTAGGGATTAGGGAATGGATGGAGGGATTGGATTGTATTAATACTTGGAGTGACATGTATGGCGTTGGGTTGTTTGATAGTCTTAGGTACCTAGGTCAGCGAGGAGTCGAGTTGTTGTTGTTGTTGTAAGAATAATATCATGTATATTTGTATATTTTACAATTTCTAAAGTAATAGCTACCTATCCATCTTTACCTAGTAACCTATGTAATGTACTGTACTATCTAATCAACAACCCAAAAACCCGGTATCCAACCAAAAATCTCTCCGGATACTCGTACATAGAAAAGTAAATCTCACCACACAGGGTTGTACGAGAGATCCTACGATCCTCCAGCGAACCCTTTCAAAAATGATCCTGGGCTCTGGCTTTATAACAACGCCCAACTTCCCAAGCTACATACATACAGTAA
>LT855415.1:437458-459785 GCA_900184765.1 Hymenoscyphus fraxineus | reverse complement strand
TTGGTACTTCCAGGCCCTCTCTTCCATTTATAGATATTAGTGAATGTTTATATAGGTTTGGATGAATAGGTTTGGATGAATAGGTTTGGATGGATAGGTAGGTAGGTAGGTGTATTTACAGTAGGTGTATTTAAGGAGTAGGTATGGAGAGCGGATAGAGAGTTTATTAGAAAGTTGGAAAGTTGGAACTCGCTACGTATAGAGAAAGAAAAGACGAAGATGTTATTACAATACAATACAAGAGTCCAAGACCGACACATCACATCCTTCGGTTCATATAACGTGAAGTTCTAGTGCTAAATGGGAATTCCCGTCTAGATATTCTAGATATTCTACTTCTACTCGTACGAGTAGGGAGTAGGGAGTTATATATATATATATATATATATATGCTCCTGGGATACATAGAATGATTCTAGCAAGTCAATTAATTCCAGTTGCCGAACCTTGTAAAGGATCATTATTCCGGTGGGTATTTATATTATCTGCTGGGAAATGAAGAGTTTGTGTGGTGTATACTGGGAGGTATGTAGGTAGGTAGGTAGGTAGGTATCCGATACTCCCTGCCATCTCGGTGAAGAAAGACTTGATTCTTGAAGAACCTCACAATGACTCGGGAGGGAAAAGGGACCGAGGGAAAATATAAAATATACTTGATTACAAGGACCAGCTGAAGCTTTACCTATCGCTTTTTCAACACCCTTGCCGCCAACCGGCTTCTCACCATTAGAAGGATATTTCTTCTCAATGGAGAAAATGGAAACTAACTGAAATTCTGCTTATCTATTTCTAAATACCATTGACGCCAACAGATTTCTCACCATTGGGTGGATCTTTCTTCTTTAATGGAGGAAGTAGACTTCTCGATCGCTCCCTTGCCTGCTGAGCCATCAGTGAATCGATAATGACCAACGCAGCCATAGCTTCCACGATGGGCACTGCACGAGGAACGACACATGGATCATGTCTTCCCTTTGCTTCCAGTGTTCCCATTCCCTCCCCATTGTACATTGCTGTCTCCTGAGCTTTCCCAATTGTAGCTGCAGACTTGAACACCACGCGGAAGTAGATAGGTGCCCCGTTGGTGATACCACCTTGAATTCCGCCAGAATTATTCGTCTTTGTTGTTAGTTTCGGTCTCTTAGTGCCATTTCTGGACGCTCCTGTCTCCATTGGAGGAACTTCAGGTGCCACGACGAAAGGATCGTTATGTTTAGATCCACGAACCTCACCACCACCAAAGCCAGAGCCAATCTCGAAGCCTTTGCAAGCAGGAATACTCAGCATAGCCTGAGCAAGCATAGCCTCCATCTTTTCGAAGCATGGCTCTCCCAACCCACTTGGTACGTTTCGAATAACACAAGTCACTGTTCCTCCAATACTATCATGATCATCCCTAACTTCCTCGATTTCTTTTTCCATTCGCTTCGAGGCTTCCTCATTTGGACACCGGACGGGGACAAATTTATCGACTGTTTCCCGTGTGATCGTCTCGATGAGATCAAGGAAGGCTGGGTTGGCGGAAGGCGTAGGATGTAGTGCGGTAGGTGGAAACATATGAACTGGTCCAACAGACGAAACAAAAGCGACAATCTCAATGCCATGTGACAAAGTCAAGTATTTCTCAGCAATAGCACCTGCTGCTACGCGTGCAATCGTTTCCCTTGCACTGCTTCGTCCACCTCCACTGCTTGCCTTGATGCCGTATTTCTCCAAGTATGTCCAATCAGCATGGCTCGGCCGTGGGAAGAGATCCATGGTTGAGTTGCCATAGTCTTTGGGTCTCTGATCCTTATTTCGTACCAACATCCCAATTGGGGTTCCTAGTGTGACGCCAAACTCCGTACCGGACTGGATCTCGACGATGTCTTGCTCATTACGGGGTGTAGTGATGGCACTTTGACCGGGTCGTCGTCGTGTCAATTGAGGTTGGATGTCATCTTCGGTGAGCTCCATTCCAGGAGGGACTCCGTCGATAATACATCCTACCGAACGGCAATGCGATTCTCCATAGCTTTACATAATGGTTAGGAAACGGACGACAGTTTGTAGGTGTTGGAGGGGGGAAAGGAGGGGTATAACTTACGTGGTGACCCTGAAGTGAGTCCCAAAGGTTGACATGGTGACGGGTTTGGGCAGCTGTCAGTTTCTGAAATGTGTAGAGGTCGAGAATTGAAGGAAAATTGTTTAGGGGAGCAGCGGATGTGGTGGTGTTGTACACTTTTTTTCTGCCAATGACTCCTTCGGGTGTACCTGGCGAGTAGGTGTACAAAGAATCCCTGGAGAACAAGGCAGGGGGAATGAGGTGTGGATTGAAGAATCGGACGGTTGGACCTTATAGGTACCTGGGAGCCTGGGAATCTCGGGCGCATGCCCTGTGACTCACTCCGCTAAGGTAGGAGGGTAGCGAGGGCAGGTACTGTACCTGGGTAGCTATAGATGCCGGTAAAGCTACCCGACAGATTACTCCCTTCATCTCCACCTGCAGGTGGCTGCCGATACTGGTGCCGATGCGATGTTGGTACAACTGCTGGTGTCCAGGTGTTGGTTCTGGTATAAGACTGGTCGGGAGATCTACCAGGTCCCTAAAATACCATCTGCACCTGCATCCGATCTCGGTCCGGCGGCAGCCCACGAGAAACACCACAGCTATGCACCCTCGCACCTTCAGCAGGCGATAGCTCCCATAGCTCTTCGCCCTAGCTCTGAGGCATCCCACTAAATGTCACCATCTAGAGGGGGAGGTCTTCTTTTCTCCTATTCACGGCTTTTGACACCGCCACCAAACATTCAATATTGGCAGCTTCGCTTCCAATCCTCTCTCCGCCAAATTCCCAATGCTAAAACGCAAATCTACCTCTCGAGAAGCCGATCACCGTACCTGAATCTCTCCATTGAACACCACCTCCTCACCAAATCTCCAGCCGAGTCAACGATCCTTTTCCTATATACCAACTCGCCCAGCATCATCATTGGCAGAAATCAAAATCCATGGGTAGAATGCAACCTATCCCTCCTTCGAAGCAGTCCATTGAAACCCGACCTCGTGCGAAGAAGATCCGGCGGGGGAACAGTCTGGCACGATGAAGGGAACATGAACTATAGCGTTATCTGTCCAACTTCCAAATTCGATCGAGATATACATGCGCAGATGGTGGTACGCGCCTTGCGCGGTCTTGCCGTGGATGGCGTCCGGGTCAATGAACGACATGATATCATCATGAATTCACCCGCAGCAGCAAAGCCGTGGAAAGTCTCTGGTAGTGCATATAAACTCACCAGATTACGGAGTGTACATCACGGCACCTGTTTGTTGAATTCGCCAAATTTGAAGGATATCGGGAAATTCTTGAGAAGTCCGGGCAAACCATATATCAAAGCCCGAGGGGTTGATAGTGTTAGCTCTCCAATAGCCAATGTGAAAGTGCAGAATGCGGATTTCGAGGATGCCGTGGTCAAAGAATTTCAAGAAATGTACGGCCGTATAGACCCCATTTTAGTGGGCGAAGAGGCAGGAGACGTACCAGAGATCATGAAGGGACTAAAAGAGTTGAAGGTGTGTGACCATACGTTTGCCCATCATCACACATTTTCACTAACATTCATCAGTCACGAGATTGGATATATGGGCAAACCCCTCAATTCCATTTCTCATATCCAACCCACCCGTCATCAGAAGCATTGGAAGAAGTTGTAGGTCCACCTTACTATGCCTCATTCAGAACTTGGTCTTGATATTTCTAGGGACCAACCGTGTCTGAAACCCTAACTCCCTTCAACCTTTCATTTATTGCTCGCAATGCAGCCATAAACTCTGCTCGTTTGAGTCAGCGACCAACGTCAACGCAGCGTATATTATCGCTGGAACATGTGAAGGTGCATGAGATTGAGGATTGGTCTCAATATATTCTTCCATCGAGAGATGAGACTTTGGTTGACGCGAAATCACAAACAACGGACGAACACGAAACTTTCGTGAAAGACTTGAATCGAATATTTGGAGTGGCCCTAGTAGGCTGATGTACGATATAAGATGAGTTTGAAAGATACCTGTACCTCTTTACCACCATGTGGTAGTCGGACTGGTATCATTATTATGACAAAACTCGGACTCGGCCTACAGAACATGTTAATTTCATGTTTGTCACAGGCCAGACCGAGATGACTACATTTTCAACACCACTCAACGACTGGTTCTGGAACATGTGAGCAATTACATGGTTGCAGTGTCGGTTACAGCAAGATTGATCACTGTAAGCAAGTATTTGAGTCCCACATCTATACTTACCTAGGTATCGCTCTCGTTGTCCCACTTCCTTCCGGTCCATGCGTTTATAATGTGCTCAGCAAACAATGTCGATCTCCGATTACGAAGTACATCGTGGGTTCAAAATAGACTTTCTTGTTTAAGAACTCCGCATTCTTCTTATTCCGTTTTGACTAGATCTTGTTTCCACAGCTTTGATCTCACCAAGTTGTGTTCGATTTTCTCATCGTCAGCTGTTTTGTTTGCAGTTGATTTTATCACATATCTGGCCTTCCATCGATGAAACACTATTCCAGCAAAGACGTTACCAGCCATCAACAATGCATATGTCAAATGTCTTGGCGGTGCCCCTCGTCTTCCCCATTCTTTGGCTTGGGAAATTTTCCTTGTCAGTCCTCGCTTATTGGTCGTACTCGTAGTTCGGCAGATGAGGGGGGGCGGAGTGGACGGAGTGTGGGGAATCCATGTTACCATCCGCTTAACCCTTGCTGAGTACAGTATTGGTAAGTGAGTGATCTTACCTTTGGGGGTAGCAAATATGTAGAAAGCCTTGACCCGAGAAGGTTTCCCAACTCGTCATCGGTGGGTTTGGGGTGAGGCTTAGATGACTTTATTTTCATAGACTTAAGAGCTCTTTATCCTTTATCATATTATCTTGTTGATATTCATCATTTCATGATCCTTATTTTGTGTGTGGGTAATTGTCATAATTGAACATGTCTTCTACCGACGGTGCCACCCAGAGAAAGCTCGGCAGCGATGTCTCTTTTGAGGAAGCTGGGATTCATCCCATTTCGCCTGTCAAATCTGCTGGTGCCTTGACACTCTCCCCAGAGCTTTTCGAAAAGGTGACGATTTACCGCCTCCCACAAATTTAGATGAGTCTCAAATTGAATCGCATAGCTTTACCTCACACCAAAGACTGCCAAGCCAAGGGATCCAAGAAGACGATTCGCGAATCCAACGCCATTGGGTTTGATGGGGTAAACAACACCATATCACCACCCACAATCTCAATGGAAACTAAACACCTCCACAGATTCGTCATCTCAGCTTTCACCTTCGCATCAGTCCTCATGGGCTGGGGCGGCGCAACCTCCCTCGTAGGCGTAGTGTACATCCCCCTCCTCCCTCCTCTCCCCTCTTTCCCCAAACCCCATTAACCCTCTCTAGCGGCATCTTCTACTTCACCGGCCCAGTCCTCCTCCTCCTCTCCTGCATCTTCGAATGGATCATAGGCAACTTCTTCTCCATGCTCGTCATGGGCATGTTCGGCGTCTTCTGGCTCTCCTTCGGCCTCATCCAGACGCCTTCATGGGGCATCGCCGCCTCCTACTCTGCGACGGGCGATGCCGTGGAAGGCGCCGCGAGCCAGGGGTATAATGCTGCGATCGCGTTGTACCTGATGTTCTGGGGCTTCTGGCTGTTTACGGTTTTTTGCTTTGCGTTGAGGACGAATGTGGTTTTTGCGGCGATTTTCTTGTTTGCGTTTTTGTCGAATTTTACGTTGAGTGGGGCGTATTGGAGGTTGAGTACGGGGGATTTTGAGGCGGCGGGGAGGTTGCAGAAGGTGTGTTCCCTTTTTTCTTCTTTTTTTTTTCTCTTTATCATTTGGCCCCTTCTTGTGGGTATGTGGTTTGAAGAGGGTTCTGATCTCTGGGGATAGGCTGGAGCGGCTCTCTTCTTTCTCGTGGCGCTTTTGGGGTATTATATTACGGTTGTGATGATTGCTGCGGAGATGAGGATTACGGTTAACCTTCCTGTGGGGGATTTGTCGCATCTTTGGCCGAAGGGGAAGGAGGAGGTGGCGGAGATGGAGAAGGGGAAGGAGAAGTAGGTAAGTAGGGGAGTTTGGTGATGGGGGGTCTTTTGTAGGTATCTCTCACGTATTAATTCTTGGTTGGCGAGTATAATATTATGTGTGTTGGATGAGGTAGAGATGGGATCAGTGGGGGGGGGTGCGGTGGCTTTCTTGGGTTGGGAATGAAGAGGGTGTGGTGTTTTGTGGTGGTTGTTTAATCATGTCAGGTACGAGTATCGAAGTTATCTATAAAAATAATAATAATAAAAAGGATTGCATAGGAAAAGGGGGCTGGCTGGCTGGCTGGCTGTCTGCCAAGTCTAATGAAAGGTCCCTTCTAAGACTGCGATAGTTGAACTTCCCCTCCCGCGCTGTTAGTAGCCCTCGTCCATTAACAAGGCATGAGCTAGCGTCAACTACTGTTCGTGCCTTCCTCCCCCAACTTCCCAAAGTGGTCACGGTGACTTTTTGATAGGTCGCGCTTCTTGCGTTGAGGTCTTGCGCCTGTTGCGACCTGCTTATGTACTATAACGCGCATAAATTTGGTTTAACTTCTTCGATCACAATTGTTGGTTATGAAGAGTCGTGTTGCTCTGGGCTATCGTGAGGAAGTAGACAGCCTCATTCGAGATTTGAAAATTCATTTGAAGGTAGGAAGTGCCCTCTGACGTTGACTCTTTCGCGGAACTTATCAACTGATGATTTCTAACACTTCCCTTTAGCTCAGGCTGAATAGATCGCTAATATAGAGCTTCTAATTTTAGCAACCTTTCAAGATGAAGATCTTTCGAGCTATCCTTTTATACAGCGTAAAAGTTGAATAGAATAGATTAACTAATAGGGTCTTAATCTTAGTTATTCTAATCAACTCGACATCCTAATCAGGGTTAATCGCTTGATTAACTATATAATCTGATTAATTCGATTAATTCGGGCCGAAGTCTCGCACCGACAGACCGAGGGCTCGGAGGGTGTTCGGCGTACTACGTAGAAGCTAAGCGACAGCCCCTTACACTTGTCCTTACTAGGAACGTTCCTATAGAGTAGGAATAAGTCTTTACGTAGCTCTATAATAAAGAATTTACTATAATATAATTTGTTTACATTTCTTATCTATAGGAACGTACCTAGATAAAAATAATAAAGTGTTTTACTATAGAAATGTTCCTTAATTATAAAGAATGTCCTTATATTTAAGGAACGTTAGTTCTTATCTACTAGATATTTTCTTTTGTTTTATCTCTTTATTTGTTTTATAAAAGCTTCTCTAAGTATATTAGTAGTACTTTAAAATATATACTTTTAATCTAATTAATTAGATTAAATAAACGCCTTTTAATCTATTTAATTACCTAAAGTTCCTAATCTAAATCTAATCTATTTAATTATGACTGAGTCAATTACTAATTGAATAAGTGAGCAATTCGTTCTCACGCTGCTTTTATATGTTTGCGCTTGTCTTGCTGTAGAATCGGTGGATTTTGTACAGCATGTCTCTAAACGTTTCGCCCTTGCCGATTCTGCGGAGCTGGTTAAAAGAATCGATTCTCCTGAGGTTAGCAAAGCTATTGATATGAAGTTCTATGGAAAGGCTATCGAGTGAGTTACTACTTTCTTTACACCTGTGTTTTCATTATTTTGAGGAACTGACGATTACTATCTTCAGCAACGCCGAAGCCACTCTGACTCTCAATGCCACCGCAAAAGGATGGATCCACATCTCTGGCGGTTGCACAAACAACGCTAATTATAGCTTACTAGATTTAACTACAAGTAACGACTTTACATCTCTAGCCGAACCCGAACCGGAAGATCTCGATGATGTGTGGACTGGGGTCGCTTTTGAGGGGCTTGTTCTTCATGAGGATTTTGAAGCGGATTTTCATCCTACTGAGCCTAGTCATGAGATTGTTCAAGGGATTGGAGATGTTTCTTTTCAGCTTGGTGTAAGGTCTCTTTTGTGACATGGGGATGAGTTGATGTTTGATCTGCTGATATGATGATACTAGATTCCTGGTCTCCTAAAAGCCGAGGTAAACTTTACACTTCTATTCCATGGCTTGATGAACGATACGAAAAGCGCGGATTTCACTTATGGTTTTGATGTTCATGTCAGTAAAATGTTTGCTTTGACCATCATAAGTAAAGCTGACATAATTCAGGTCCCAGACAGCTACGCTGTTATCTTTCCAGTCCAAGACTTACTAGAACCCGATGGGGTCGGCTTTAAGTCCCATTCCAAGCCTCATCATAAGCTTCTCAACTAAATGTATCTCAGTGAAAACTCTATAATCACCCCAGGAAATCTCACAACTACTACTCCCGATCCAACCTTCACCTTTCAATCCGCCTTCCGACCACAAATCTCCTACCACGCTGAGACCGATTTCCTCGACGACCAATATGATGCCAGCGTATTTGCAGATATACCGGCTCTGTATCTGAGAGTATCACAAGTCCACAACGTTGACGCAAAGTGTGAACCCGCTCCTGTTGGTGCGCCAGATACAGATGTGTTTGCAGACTTGACACATATCACACCGAGTGTCTGGTTCGATTTGATGGCTGATGATAATCGTAGTTTGTCCGTTCTGGCGAGTTTAACAGAGGCGCTTCCTACGAGCTGTTTGGAGTTTTTCGCTAAGCTGACTCGGTTGGCTGCTCCGCCGAAGAGAGAGAAGGAGAATGGTGGTAGTGCGCTGGGTGCTTCTTCTGTTGGTAGATTATTTGGCTTTTTTCTGGGGGTCTTCGTCGTTTGGGGGTAATTATGGAGGAGTGCTCTAGCTAATTGGTGTTCTGAGGAGATTGGGGCCCATTTGGAGATCTATGTGTAAGAGAGCCGGAGAGTTAGAGGGGTTCAGCGGATCTCCGGGGTATTTTACTTGGAAGATGTAATTATCCTCTCTGTAATGTAGATAATTCTTGAAACTCATATAGTGTAAGAGTTTGTAGCTTGTGTTATATAGATTGTAATTCAGAACAACTTTCACAGGGTGGATTTGTTGGTGTTGGTTTATGTCATGTGGTTGTGAGACCAACTTGCCTTGAAAGCTAGCCTGTCACAATATAATGGTATTTGATTGGCAGTGAAGAGTACCAAACAACAAAAGTTCCAGAATCCAGATTGTGGTAGAAGGGTGAGAGTCTTTCAGCAAATGTCTTGACGAGATTGTCGTTGTTGGAGATATATTTTGGAGCTAGGTTTAAGAGGTGGATTTTCAGCGTGATCTTTTACGATTGTCTTGTTTAGATAACATACTGAGATATATATTGATTACTTTATTGGTCTAAATTCAAAGTCATTAGCTCTTAATTCGTTGGTTTCCTGTTGGTTGGCATTGAAACTGGTTACGGGATGTTACATGGGTAAAATATCCATTTTCCTACTCCAATGCAACACCAACACCAACATTCAAAATCCTGGGAACCAACATACGGATAAGTAAGTACCCCGCTCCATTAAAGACTTTTTTTATTTCTGCCAACATTCACTGATGTTGTTCTGCAGAATCCACCCAATCGTAACTTCCTTCTGTGGTCAAATCAAGGTAGTGTTGATCAATGTTCACTGGCTGAGATAACAAATATTATACCTTCTTCTTCACAGCATACTTCTGATACTTCTGATATCAAACTAGTTCTTCCTAGTATCGCCATGACCTCTCAAATGAAGAAATCCGTCCTAATCACCGGCTGCAGCGACGGCGGCTTAGGCTCCGCGCTCGCCCAAGAATTTCTCAAAAACGATTACCACGTCTTCGCAACAGCGCGCAATCCCTCCAAGATGAGCACACTCTCAAACCAACCAAACATAATACTACTAGAACTCGACGTAACCATCCCCTCACAAATCACAACAGCCGTTCAATCCGTCAAGAAAATCTCAGGCCGTCTCGATATCCTGGTAAATAACGCAGGTCGCAACCACTTCTCACCAGTCCTCGACATCGACGTGTCGGAAGCAAAGGAGATATTCGAAATCAACCTTTGGGGACCGCTGGCGTTGATCAAGGCTTTCATGCCTCTCTTAATGGAAAGTAAGGGCACGGTTGTTAATACGACCTCGGTATCTGGGTATCTCAACGTCCCGTATATGGGTAACTTCACTCCGTCAAAAGACCAAAGTCCAAAGGTTTGACATACACAGGTCTCTACGCCGCAACCAAACGCTCACTCGAGCTCCTAGCCGAGACACTACGTCTAGAAATCGAGCCATTCGGTGTTAAAACCGTCCAAGTCATAACGGGTGCAGTGCAGTCCAACGGCCAAACGTATTTCGGGGATTGGAAACTCCCGGATGGTTCTTTGTATAAACCGATTGAAGAGTTGATTAAGAATCGTACACAAGGGGGTGATGGCCATCCGAGGGAAGCGACGGAGAAATATGCGAGGGAGGTTGTGGGGGATATTCTTGAGGGGAGGACGGGGAAGGTTTGGAGGGGTGGGAATTCGGGTTCTACGAAGCGGGCGGTTACGACGGATGTGCCGCAGGATCTTTTGGTGGGTTTAATGGGTGCGTGTTATGAGGGTGGGATTCAGGCTAATTTTGTGACTAGGATAAAGGAGCTGCTCAAGGGACGGGACTTGATCAGCTCAGTGCGAATATCGAGGGTTGATTGTCATCGTGAGATTAATAGTGGAGGTTAGTGGCACCGTGATGAGAATCACACAGATGTAGCGGATTTTGAGGGCTTGCCGGCAAGCTCCAAGGTTAGTTGCTTAAATCCAATGTAATTTGAAAGAGAAGAGAATCCCAATCTGTCCATTATACATCCAACACAGAGCTGTTACCTGCTGAGAATGAATATGGAGCTTTATGGTGTGAAGCCTGTTATGAGAAATCTCAGTATAAGCGTCTCTAGAGGCATTTCCACATACAACTTTAGATATCTGGCATGAGGGACCAACACCAACACACCAACACCAACAACAACAAAGTCTGTGCCCACAATAACATCTCGATATCCAAGAATGGGATACCGAGGTCCTCTTTTGAAGATATTAGAAAAGAAAAGGAACGATGATTGCTCTACATCGAAATCAAACATTCCAGAAACTTCCCAAAACCCAGTAGTACGAAAAGAACAGCCCAAAATAAGCGAGACCGTCTCAAACCACCTCAAATTTATCACCCCTTAGCTAACCCCATGCTCAGAAGTGCCACCAACAGGCCCCCACACAGACCTCTCAACCAACCATTCCAATTTCCCACTCTCATTATCCACCTTAGCGAACATGAAACTCTCAAACTCGGTGGCAGCCCCGTCTACCTTAATAGTGCCCGTCATACGGGCTGCCAACTGATTACCATCGCGAAGGAACTCGTGGCTAGATGATGAGAGGGAGTTAATAACCCATAATATCATAAGAAAAAGTGTTATAATCTTGGACAGAAACTTGGACTGTACTAACACAATAGGATCATAATCACTAATCTTCCCACGCCACTCCTCAATACCCGCCACGTAGTCGCTATACGAGATCCGCTTCCCATTCATGATTTGGTAGAACGCTGGTGTTGAGGTCGCCTCGGCGTATGTTTTTGAGTCTTCTGGGGGCCCGGTGAGACTCCATTTCATGGCGCGTTGGAAACCTGAGAGTGTGGATGTGTATTCTGACATGTTTGGATGCTAAATAGGATATGAAAAGGAGGTTTTTGGGAATGGGATCTGGGAGGATTTTTGATTTTGGGAAAGAAAGGGAATGCGCACCTGTGATTTGGGATGGTTATATACCCGATTCGTTGTTACGGGATGTTGGGCATGTACTAAGCGAGCGCTCCAACGCGCTTCGTGGGTAGGTTGTCGCTGGGGTGGACTTGACCTTGTATTTTACCAGTAATCTTGGAAATGTTTGTGTCTAACACCATTGTTGCTTTTTTAGCCATTCTTGATGAGATTATCAGGTTTAGATCTTTGGAATAATACTCAGTCTATACCTGGACCCCGCTGATTGTTGATAATTTGATATCATTGATATGATTCGTCTGCGGAGCCGGAGAATAGAATACCCAGCTCCTTGATCTTTTTTTCTAGGTTATGTTCTCCAAAAAAAAAGAGTCAGGTACTCAGGCATCCTACTCGGAAATGTCGAGACGCTACATATTGAGATACATGTTACCTAAGCGATTTCTGTATATCACGTGATCAAAGATAGATGGAAACCCCCGAAATAAGGCTTTTGATATCTCCAAACCTGTTCCATAGGTCCAAGTCGATTTTCTGATGTGTTACATTCTAGCATGCTTCTAGAATACATTTGATGTCACGAAATTAGGAGGGTAGGCCGACTCAGCGGACCAACACCGACGAATTCCCGATGTCACCCACCTCCTCATTTGAAGCTTTCAGACGTCCATCTTATGGACAAACATACCTTGCGGAAAGGCGTATATAGCTGAACACTACTGGAGCTCTTCAGCCGGCCGTTTTGCGACCTAAATACGAGACATAATGGCCGCTCTCTGGTCCCAAACAAACCCTTCCCGGGGGTGCAGGACGTGGTTGTTTGGGTTTCTACGATCCCGTTTGCACATTCCTTTCTGCGTTAGAACAATGTTTTGCATCGCTGTCGAATTTTGAAACAGTTTCTTACACAATCTGCTTTTTGTTCTCGGAATAGGTTATATCATCCTGCTCGCTTTGAGATATATGTGCGTATCTAGAATACTCGTCCGAGCTTTCCCTTCTAAGCTCTTTTGAACCTCTCATTTGGGCTTATCTTCGCACGTCCTTGATTCTTGAGGGTCCAGAGGTTAAATTCACAGGTATGCTTCTTCATATCCAACAGCAAATGTCGAGATAGAGCTTCAGGGTGAAATGCACCTATCACCTCGCCTTACACCTTAAATGCGACCCTAAGCGCTTATTCCCCGCATTATCATCAGATGATTATCATTAAGCCATACACCAATCAGCCTCCAGTTTGCCCACCGAATAAATCTATTCGTGTTCTTGCATAAGTTGTGTACCCCCAACTGGCTGAATCCTATCTGAAGCCCACGGCACATAAGGTGCTTCCGAACCGTGCCTTGAAACGACATGAACCGGTTTTAACGTACACTCAATCTCTCCACAATCATACACCTAACATCTTATACTCCAAGGCCGAAGACATTACAGAGATCGAGGTTAATGAAGAAGTGGTGCTCAAGCTTTTCAACCATTCTACCTTTTTGGGACAATGGAATCCGTCCGCCAACAGATCAATATCAATAGACCGGCCCCCAGAGCAGGCGATCTTTGCGTGGGTGCAATAGTATGGCTAGCTCCGAAAGAGATATCAGGGGAAGATATAAAATGCTGCTGTGAATCACATGTATCCACTCCCAAAGAGCTCGACTATGACGGTTACAACCATCCAGTTGTGGTCTTGAAGATCTCACAAAGACAAGGCTCTCGGGACCATGGGGACCTTGTTTGTGTTGTTGCCTGCGTCAGTTTTCCCAAGTCATTTTATCGATTTTCAAGAGGAGAGAGTCGTGGATTTGTTTTATTTGGCGCTAACATTTGATAACTCAATCAGATAACATCCTTCGACAGCTGCAGTCTCAAAAGGTACATGCGCAAACTTAACCATAGACCCCACCTCAAAGACTCCATCCCAATCTTCCATTCCACATCGGAACCTCCAGAAGGGCACTTCACACAACTTCATCTCGAGTCAGGGGACTTGCATAAACAATCCTATGTTGGCACTTCACATATATACCCAGTCCGCAGAACCTCTTTACAGTCCTTTGGACGACGAGGAAATGTAAGAGCTTATAAGACTCGTCTGACAGAGGAGGACTATCGCCTTTTGATGGCTCAGTTTGAGCTCGGTGCAGAAGATTATGAATCTACGGATATGGTGCCACAAAGTGCTGCTAGGAGGTTGAAGCTTTTGGCGAATCCTCTGTCCCAACCAGAAGAAACCCTTTCTATTGCTATTTTCCCTCCTTTGCCCAGGATTGAACCACCCAGAAGAGAACCCCCGCCTGCTATATCTCCCGCTGAAAGAGCGAGAATGTGGGAGCGATACATCGAACAACGGGGCTACGGTACAGTCACTGCACCAGCAAGACAAGTTCAGCCCCCGCCTGCTGCGCCTGTTTATCCCAGCCCCGTCACTAACCATACGACTTACTGCCGCTCCCAAGACTACTCGACCTATCAAGACCCTGTTCGAAACTATCAACAGTATACTTATCAACAACAGGAGCAAAGGCACGGACGAAGTGGCGAGTCTAGTGGCGCTGATGATTGGTCTGGAACTGCTGTCGCTATTGCCGCTTTTGCGGTCATAGGCCTGATAACTTGGTGGAGATGGTGATCGTACTGGAGACAACTGAAAGCTGTTTGGAGATCAATTCGGTGCTCGAATTTTGAAGTAGGTTTGGCGTTGGCTATGCTTTTTTATTAACGGACTAATGTGAAATGTCATGAAAGAGTATGGAAGGGGAGAAGGACCTTGTAAAAGGACGAAAACGACGCTGATTAAAGGCACACGATCGAATCACTTCACAGAATGAATCACAATCACGCATTTTAAAGTCTAGAAAATTATCATTATATTAAGTACATGCTCGAGATAATATCGATCATGATATTTTTCTCGTATCTCCAAGACCCCGAGTTGTAGGCCCCATGCAACATCATAGTGTAGCGCTTCGTTGGGGTAGCCGGTGCCCTAAGTCTGCGACTTGGTTTTCGCCCATTAAAAGAGAGGGAAATTACTCGCAGCTTTGTAGGGTAGAACCCCTCTGGGAAATGTACTCCTAATGTGTACGAAAACATACGACACCCGCCGCGGGCCGTCCCGGGGTATAAAACTATCCTAAACGTATATATTCTCGTATACTAACAGCGGGCGTAAAACCTTAAATTATATACTAAAGACGTAGTTCTTATAGAGATATACTTATAGAAATTATAATATTAAATTTACTTTATTCTCCTATAAAAACCTATAACTATATATAACTATCTAACTATATAATAAGTAAGATCTAAACCGCTTATTATACTAAACTCTCCTTATACTACCTATATCTACTTATATAATCTATAAAAAATATCCTATAAAATATCCTAAGAAATCTAATTATACTACTATCCTCTAAGTACTAAGAACGGTCTATATCTACTATAAAGAATCCTTTTATAATAAAGAACTTTTACTCTTATCTTCTTTAATAAATCTACTTACCTAGATCTAATTATATATCTTATTTAAAGAATAACCCTATAAAGAATAACCCTATAATAAATACTCCTATAAAGAAATACCTTAAGCTCTATCTTATATATACTAATTCTAGGGTTAATCCTAGTATTATTCTTATATCTTATCTAATATACTATAAATAGATTAAAGTTAAGGAGTAAGTTAGGTAGGCTATTTTAGATAAAAGAGAGTAGACTAATAATAATATAAAAGTATAAGGATTAAATAGTTAGATTAAAAATATAAATCTAATATAAATAGCTATTATTTATTTAAATTTATTATTAGTTATAAAATATTAAAAAGAAAAGATAGTTATAAAGTTAAATTAAATAAATTACTCTACTTTAATAATAAGAAGAGTTTTAATAGTAAAAGAATAAACTTTTATAAATAATTCTAAGAAAATATAATAGTATCTTTTAATTAAAATATTACTTTTTATTTAAACCTTACTTTCCTTAATAATAGTTAGTCCTTAATTATTAGTTTAACTAAATATATTTCTTATTCTAAAAAGCTATATTATTCTTAATATAATCTAAGTACTAAATTTACTTTCCTATAAATAATTCTTACCCTATATATATACTAATTCTAATATTATTCTTCTATAATCTTATTTAATATATTAGTATCTTTTCTTATATAGAGTTATATTTTTTTATTATCTAGCTTTTCTTTAATCTAGATTTAAGAGGTTATTAACTAGTATATATATTTTTCTAATTATCTTTTAAAAAGAGTTATTCTTATTATTCTAAAATTAGGTAAGTTAAGGCTAAAAACCTTTTATTAGATAATAGAGATATAAGGTATAAAGACAGTTAATATAGCCTTTTCTAGAAGTTATATTCTTTTACTATCTAGCTTTTCTTTAATCTAGAATTAAGAGGTTATTAACTAATATATATATCTTTATAATTATCTTTTAAAAGGAGTTATTCTTATTATCTTAAAATTAAATAAGTTAAGACTAAAACCCTTCTATTAAGTAGTAAAGATATAAGGTATAAAGATAGTTAATATAGCCTTCTCTAGGGTACTAAAGTAGATTAAGTAGATTATATATATACTAGCCTTAGTATTACTAATAGTTTAAATACTATTATATAAGCTAATATTAT
Source organism: Hymenoscyphus fraxineus (assembly GCA_900184765.1). NCBI lineage: Eukaryota > Fungi > Ascomycota > Leotiomycetes > Helotiales > Helotiaceae > Hymenoscyphus > Hymenoscyphus fraxineus. The sequence continues at coordinate 443,383 of LT855415.1, read as the reverse complement.
TTATTAGTATTATATAAAGTATAAAATAATCTTTATATACTAGCCTTAGTATTAATAGTTTTAATACTATTAAATATAGGCTAGATAAGTAACTTATTAATATTCTAGTCTATAATAGACTAAGGTATATAGTTATAATACTCTAGTACTATAGTTCTACTAATAACTATAATATTTCTATTAATTACTTATCTTTTTAATATAGTTAGACTAGTATTATTATTTATTATAAACGTTAGGTTTATTTTTATAGCTCTTATTATAGTTCTATTAACTTACTTTATAGAACTAACTACTAACTTAATATTACTACTCTTTATTATTATAATAGACTTTAGACGGCTTAAAGCTAGGATAGAAACTATACTACTATTAGGAGCCCTAGAATAGCCTCTAGCTTAAGAAGCGGGTTTAGGTAGGCTAGGAAAGTCTATAGGATTAACTAGCCCTTTGTTCGAGGCTACTATATATTAAGCTATTATTATAGAAGCCTATAGGGGCTAATTAGTAATAGTATATATACCGGCTTTAGTATTATATATAGTATATATACTAATCCTAATCCTAATCTTAATCCTAATATTACTCTTTTATAACCTTATTTAATCTATAGTAAATAATATATATTATACTACGCCTTTATAATTAACTTTATATACCTCCTTTATATCTAAGATCCTATCCTATCTATAAATAATATCTTTAAACTTTATATATTATACCTATTATATTATTAAGATATAAACCTTTAATACTATACCTATTATATTATTAAGATATAAACCTTTAATACTATACCTATTATATTATTAAGATATAAACCTTTAATACTATACCTCTTATATTATTAAGATATAAACCTTTATTATTATATTATTAAGATATAAACCTTTAACCTTATATCTATTATATTATTAAGATATAAACCTTTATTAAGGTCTATAAGTTTAGATCTTTTATTTTCTATAATCTAGTTTAAATAGTATATATTATATATAGTAGTTATAATATTACTAATAGTTTTAATATAATACTATTATATAAGCTAACGTTATTCTTTTATAATCCTCTAAAGCCTACCTATAGAACTACTAGTTATTTGATTTAAAATCCTATTAAGGGCTACTAGGACGTAGAGTAATAGTTATAAAGAGCTAGTAATTATATATATAATATAAAGTTATTCTTATATAATATACTAAAGAGTTCTTTTAGATAAGTATTAGTCGTTAGATATTAAATACTATTAGAGGCTACTAAGACCTAGAGTAGTATTTAGAAAGAGCTAGTAGGTATATATACTAGGTAAAGGATAGTATTAAGGTTATATAGTAAAAATTCGAATATATATATTATATTATTTTAACTTAAAGTAAAAACCTTTATCTAAATATTAAAGAAACTATATATCTCTTACTATTAATATAAATAGTATTATTAAATCTTATATTAACTTTTAACTTAAGGATAATATAGTTCTTTAAATTCCTTTTTAATAGGTATTATTATCTACTATACTTAAGCCTCTATATTTACTACTACTATATTATATATTAAACATAAAATACTAGATATTAGAGATTAAATAAGTCTTTTATTAAGTAGTTTCTAAAAGTAAAATTATAATTAAAGTTATTTAAAATATAGTATAAGATAATACTAGTATATAAAGGTTTAATATAGATTTTCTAGTTTAAAAGAGTTCCTAGTAGTACTATATTTATTACTATACCCTTTTATTTAAATCTATTTTATATAATAGTTACTTATTCTTCTTATATACCTCTAAAGACTACTATTAACTATCTAGTTAAATTAATTAAAAGTAATATTAAAAAAGATAAAAACTCTATTATTATTTAGAGTACTAATAAGCTTACTTTAAATATAAGTAAATTTAATAATAAAACTACTATAATAATAAGTAGTAAAATAGTAAAGACTTATACTATTTTAGATTCTCTTAAATAATCTACTATAACTAAGTTAGTATTTTAGTTTCTTCTAAATAGTCTATTATAAATAGTCTACTATAACTAAGTTAGACTTCTAACTAGGTAACTTTCTTAAGGGTATATCTAGTAGTTATATTTATTAAAAAGTTTTAGAGTTCTATAAAGAAGGTAGTAAACTTAATAATACTTTTAATCTAATACTAACTAAGTAATTTCCCTACTAATACCTTCTTAGGCTAATAATAGAATAATAGTAGGTAAGAATAGTATAAGAAGTAGGTATAAGGTAAACCCTATTACTAAAACTATCTTCTTTTTAAACTAATATTTATTACCTTAGTAAAATAAGTCTACTTATATACTTAGTCTATCCTTATTAAGATAGTTCTCTAATCTTATAAATATAGTAAGAATACTAGCTAAGAATCTTAGACTATCTTTATAAAGCTAGTTTTCTAATCTTATAAATATAGTAAGAATACTAGCTAAGAATATTAGACTATCCTTACTAAACTAGTTCTCTAATCTTATAGATATAGTAAGAATACTAGCTAAGAATATTAGACTATTTTTACTAAGTTAGTTCTTTAATCTTATAAATATAATAAGAATACTACTTAAGAATATTAGACTATTTTTATAAAGCTAGTTCTCTAATCTTATAAATATAGTAAGAATACTAGCTAAGAATATTAAACTATTTCTACTAAACTAGTTCTCTAATCTTATAAATATAGTAAGAATACTACTTAAGAATATTAAGATTATAAATTACTTTAACTTTAATATATAAAATACTTTTCCTTTAAATAAGCCTTTTAACTTTAATCTTAAGTTATTCTACTAAGCTAATATAAGAAGTAGTAGATTTATTTTACTTTCTAGTAGGCTTATAAATTGTCTTACTTTCTTTTAGTTCTATTAATTAAATACTATTTAATAGATTTAAAAAACTCTATTTTCCTTTCTATTTTAAACTTACTAGCTTAACTATCTTAGCTAGTAGGCCTTTATTATCTTACTAGTAGCCTAATAGCTCTTAAGTTTAGATTTTATTAATTTTTAATAATCTTTAACTAGTCTATTTACTAGCTAGCTTAAATACCCTAATCCTAAATACTTTACTTAAGTTAAACGTTTTATATAGTAAAAATAAGCTAATCTTTAATATATATATATAATTACTCTAATATTTATTTCTATTATATTACTAGATAGGATAATATTAGAAAATAAAACTTAGTTAGAATATTCTAATTAAAAGTTTATTTTATATATTTATAAAAAGTTTTAGTTAAAAAATAGCTTTTACTATCTACTTAATTCTTTATCTTTTATTTTTTAAATATCTTTTAATATAATCTATTATAAATATAATCTTTTATAAAAATTTATATCTCTAGTCTTAGATTAGATATTCCTTATTTATAATATCTAGGTTATAAATAATTATAACCTCTCCTATTTAAAGTCCTATTACTAACTTATAAGTAAAGTTATCTAAGAAATCTAAGGCTTTAATCTAGTATAAGGTAAGAGATCTACTCTTACTAATAGCCTTATTAACTTCCTTCTCTCTATTTAGGTCTTATCTTATATAGGCCTTATATTAATAAATTATATATAGAAAGTAACTAATAATAAATTCTATTTATTTATTTTATACTTTTATAAGAAACTAATAATTATTTAAACCCTTAAATATATTAACTTTTAAAGCCTTATATATTATAACTACTTTATATACCTAGTATACCTTTCTACTAATATAATTAAATAATACTAGAAGATTAAATGTATTATTTTACTTTTATAGTAAACTACTTATTATATTAAACCTTTAGAAAACTTACTATATAAGTTATATATTATTTATTAAGTCTAAAGTATAATTATAATACCTCTATAGAATATAGTCTAAAGCTTAGTCTAGAGGCTATTATATAAGAAGATAAATATTATTTTCTAGAGCTATATTTCTTAAAATATATAGATTAANATATCTAGAAACTTTATTAAGAAAGGTATATAATAAGATAGCTAGGATCCTAGACTAAAGTTAGTATAGTAAGAAATATAGATATAAGTCTTACGTAATACCTAGATAGCTTATACTAGAAGTATAATATTAAAACTACCTCTTATAAGTAAGTATTAAAAGTAAGTAGAATATATATATAAGCTTTTAAGTTTACCTCTATTTACCTAGGTACTTTCGCGCTTATAGCGCTTACCTCTTTTATTCTAGTTTATATAAAACTAAAGTATTCTAAAATTAATTTTATACTAATATTACTATATCTATAACTTAGAAAACCTACTTATAAGGTATATTAAAATATATAAACGTATTAGTAATAACTACCTTAGACCTTATACTACGTTCGGATTAGGAAATACCCCCCTACGTTACCTAATTAGGCCCCCCTAGGTATTAACTCGAAGTCCTTATATAAGGTCTATAACTATACGTCCTTATACCTACCTTCTTTATCTTTAACTTTTATTTTAATAACTTTCTACTTTTTTCTTTTTTACTCCCTTTATTTTATCCTATAATAGTCTTTATATCTTACTTACTTCCTTCTCTTATATTTTCTATAATTCCTTTTAAAGATTCTTACTATATCTTATAAGTAGAATATAGATAACTTTAACGATTATAGTAGGTTAAGTAACGTCTACTATAATTAATATAACCCCTCTTTAAATACTAATACTCCCTTAGGTTACTAGGATAGTAGTAGCTATAAAGTAAGTACTCTTTTAACTACTTTAACTCTACTAATCCTTATAATTAGTATATCTTATCTAATAAAGAAAGTCCCTTAGAGGTAAAACATATAAGAAGTATAAATTATAATTAGAGATATTATATTTTTTATTAAATAAATAAAGTAGAATAATTCTAGACTATACCTTCTAGATCTTATCTAGACCTAAGTTAGTAATAGCTCTTTTAAAACTCTACCTTTAGAATATATAGTATATTAAGTATTATAACCCTTATTTTTACTATATAGTTTAAATTATATTAATAAGTTCTAGATATATAATAACCCTTATCTTTACCTTTTAGTAGACCTTAAAAAAGCTTAACTTAAAAATAGTATATAAATCCTTAAAATAATTTTATATATAGAAATACTTTAAAGTAATTTTATAATCTAGGTAAAGCGCGTTCTAATTAATAAGCTAGTTTATATCTAGCCTAATCTAATCTCTAGTAAGGTTATTAATTTTAGTAAGATCCTTAATTTTAGTAATATAATTAAGCTTTATTTTAATAATAGCTATTTAAATAACGTCTATCTTAATAGGCCTAACGCCCCTTACTAATTTATACTATATAATATCCTTAAAATATCTCTTAAAATCCTACTTATAATAACTTTAACTCTAGACTATTTATAATAATATCTAGGTCCTTTAGTTAGAACCCTAATATAATTATTATAGCGCTTAAGCTTTCTACTTAAAATAACTATTTATATAAGTAAAAGTTTAAAAATATTAATACTATTCTTATTACTTAATCTCTACTATATTATATTAGGTACTAAAGTATTTATTATAAAGTAGAGTTTACTTCTCCTCCTTATATAATAGACCTTAAAAACCCTTTTATACCTATAAATACTTTAAAGAGAATTTCTTATAAAAGTAATAAAAAGAGTATACCTACTTATAAGATAAATAATATATAGATATAGTATTATATAAAAACTTTAGTAGAAAAAAATTATAAGGTATTTAAAGAACTATTTAATAACCTAATAGCTCCTTTTTAACGTAAGTTCTATAAGTTTAAGTTTTCTTATATAAATAAGGCTAAGTTCTTTTAAAAGCTAATATAAACTTATTTAGAGGCGCTAATTTATAAATTCTAGGGTATAAAGTAATAATTAAGAAGTAAATATAAGAATTACTTAAAAAAATAAGAAGCTAGTAAGGCTATTAGTAACCCTAT
>LT855415.1:421915-437375 GCA_900184765.1 Hymenoscyphus fraxineus | reverse complement strand
GACTACCCCTAGCTAATTATACCCTACCCCCGGGAATAGCTATCTAGCGTCTAAGGGAGAATAGGGATTTTTTTAGTTATAGCCTTATAGTTAGGTCGAGAACTAGTATAACTATACCTAAATATTTTTCTTAAGCTAGTTTATATCTACTATAACCGCTATTATCTTTATTTTATATTTAAACGAAAGATCTTAAGCTATTATTTATATAAAAGTATACTAGAACTATTATATTACTATAGATATACTCCTATCTAATATTATAGATAGAGACCCTCTATAACCTTTAAGTCCTCTACTAGCCTCTAGCCCTCTATAACCTTCTAGCCCTCTATAACCTTCTAGCCCTCTCTCTAATCCTCCTCTAACGTCTCCTACTATAGAAGTAGTATATATAGTGTCTTTCTCCTTAAATCTATAAGCTTCTAAAAATATAAAGAGTTTATCTACTAACTAGGCTTTATAAAGGCGTTATAATAACCCTATACGAATATATAGTTAGAATCTAAATAATAAGCTCTATATTATATATATAGCTCTCTAGAAATATTTATAGTTATTTAAGGATTTTATTACTATATAAGTTAAGAAATAAAAAGATACTATATATATAATACTTCTTAGACTTACTTAGAATTTATAATATATAGTTATTAAGTCTAGGTAGTAAGTACTTTATAATACTTTTATAAACCCTTACCTTTTAAAATATAATAATACCTTCTTAAGTCTAAATAGTATACTAGTCCTAGCTAAGCTAGATATCCTTATATTATTATCTCTTTACTTCTCTAAATTTAATATATTTATATCCTTTAATAGCTTAGACTTTAATAAGGTGTTCTAATATATAGTATAATATACCCTTAGATAGAAAGGCTTCCTTAAGGGTATTCTACTCCTTTCTTATTTATCTTAGAAAAGTTATTATAAAGGAAAGGGAAAACAAAAGGCTACTTAAGATACTAAGATAGATACTAAATATAAGAAGCGTATATTTATAATTATATTAATTTATTATAACTCTTAGGCTTAAAAGAAATCTAATTAATATATAGGTACTATAGACGTATATCTATTAAGTTATAGGGTTAAATAATAGATAATTACTATTCTTATAAGACTAGGTCTTTATTATATATATAAGACTATAAATCGAGTAGTTAAGAAAGTCTCTAAAGGAGTAAAGGTAAGACTATTATCCTTATATTCTTACCTTACTTAAATATATATAGGCCCTAGAGGTTTCCTTAGACTCTTCTATAAATAATAAACTAAATAAAAAAAATAATATTTTATAACCTATTACTTTATTTAGTAGTTTTTTATAAATCTTTCTTTCTTTAATTTATTCTTTATATATATTATTCTTTATATATATACCTAATTTCTTATATTATTATTAATCCCTTTATTACTTACCTATACTAACGATTTTAGTTATTAGGTATTATTACTATATTATAGCTAGGATTCTTAAAAATAATAGAATTATAATAACTATAATTAAATAGATAATATTTAAAAAGAGTTACTTAGCTATAAACGTTATATATAAGCTATAATAACTAGAATAACCTTCTACTACTCTACTATACCTAAGACTAGTCTTCTTTAATTAATATATAATCTAATATATTAATTAAAAGCTAAAGAAATCTCTAATACCCTAGAGTTAATAAGAAAACAGAATCCTTATTATAGAGGAGGCCCTTATCTACTATAAGGTTAAAAAATAGATTTTAATATAGTTAATAGTTAAATGTCTTATAGCCTTATAGTAGACTATATTTAGTATATTTATTTTAAAGGTATAGCTATAATCTTTAAAAATAGTAATAAATTAAAGGCCCTAGATACCCCTTATCCTAAGATACTAGTTATTAACTACCTACCTCTAGAAAAAATAGACTTTTAGATACTTACGCCTATTAATACTAATAAAGGTATAATCGATAGTACTTATACTATTATTAAGGAGATATATAACTAATTAGGTTTAGGTAATTAGGTATTACTAGAAGCCGCTTATAATAAAGATAGTAGCTCTAAACTTAAAAATAAAATAAAGTTATTTATAAAGAAAGCTAAAGCTACTAAAAAAAAGGCTATAAAAGAGGTAGACCCTTAGACTTTAATATCGNATCTAATTATACTAGAAATAATATTATTAATATAAAATCTAATATAAAATCTAGTATAAAATCTAGTACTTTAATTAGTAGTAGTAGATATAATAACCCTATTAAGTTCTTTTAACTCTACTACTTATATAGTTACTTAAAATACGCTAGCTACTTAAAATACGCTAGCTACTTAAAATATACTAGCGCTTTTAATTACTATAGACTCTACTAGACCTCTACTATATTCTACTTACTTTTTAATACTATCTTATTAGTTAATAGCTCGGACTTAAACGTCTTCCCTTTTTAGAACTCCCCCTCTTTAAATAGGTCTCTAAATATATCTTTAAAAATCTCCTTTAACTAGTTTATTAGAATTATTATTATTATCCTCTAGCGATTTACTTAATACGCTATCTAATTTACTACTTTAAAAGTAAACTTATATTATTAAAGGTATCTTAAGTTCTTACTAACGTTACTAAGAACTTTTTAATCCTTTCTTATTATCTCTACTTTTACTACTAGTAGTATAATAGCCTAAAGTATAATAGCCTAAAGAATAATAGCTTAAAGAATAAGCTTCTATTACCTAATATATTAATAATAAAGATAATTAAATAGATATTAAACTAAGTAAATTAATAGAAACCTATAAAAATATTAAAGTAAAAGCTTAATATATTTAGCCTATAGATCTAGAATTCTAGACTATATAGTTAAAACTTATTATCTTTAATTAACTTTCCTCTATTTATTTATAAATAGTAAAATAGGCCTAAAAAGATACTTCTTAACCTTAAGATCGTCTAGAATAGTTATTAGGTATCCCTAGGTAGTTTTATATTTAAATAAACTTATTAAATATAATAATTTAAACTTATTACGCGCTAGATAATAATAATATAAAATCCGAAGCTATTTATACTCTAGTTTCTAATATATAATCTTAGGGTTATACTAAATAGAAGTAGGGGAGTCTATATTACTATATAGTAGAACCTTTAATTACCTAAGGCTTTATAGTATAAGTTAATATAGTATTTTATACTATTTTTTAAAAAAGGAATTTAATTTACTAAGAGTTAGACTAGGATATTTATTTAAAGAGAGTATAATATATTAATAAAGTTTTAAAAAGCCTTCTAGCGTCGGAATTTAATATAATTATTAAAGAAGTATAAGTTTAACTCTTTACCTAGAAGGCTTTTAATAGTTTTTATTTAAATAATACTTCTAAAATTAATAGAGAATATCTAATAATAATCTAGTATTTTTAAGAAGTTTATATTTTCTTAATTTATAAATTTATAATTAAATTTATAGATATTAGTATCCTCTAGTATATAATTAACCCTTTAATTATTCTTTTTAGTAGTATAGGTTAATTAAATTATTTCTAAGAGATAATTTACTATTAGTAGTTACTTTTAGATACTAGTATTCCTATTTTATAAAGGTTTATTCTTATAGTTAGCTTAGTAAATTAGATAAGTAAAGAATATAACTTTAAACTTATAGACCTTAGACTAGAATATTATAACTACTTAATTAAGCTTAATATAAAATACTATAAGAATAGTACTTATAATAATATAAAGATATTTTAATATATATATCTCTATAATAATTATAATAGAGCTCTTTATAATAAAGTTAAATAAGTATTTAGAGAGTATATACCTAGCTCTTATATATCTATAAACGCTTCTTTTAAAATCTAGACGCTCTCTTAAAAGCTCTTTAAGAATAGCTTTACTATACCTCGAGTACTAAGTAATATTCCTTCTTAAACCTTTATATCCTACTATATTATTAAAATTAGGCTTTAGAAGCTAAAAGAGAAGGTTAATAAATTTAATTTATTCCTTTATAAGTTTTAAGATCTTAATTAACTAGTAATTTTTATAAATAAGGATAAGTCTAGTATTCCTAATAAGGATAATATTCTACTAGATAAAGGTATACTTAAGAAGGGAGAAAAGGATATTCTAAGATAGTTATTATAAGATTATAAGTCTTATTATAGTACTATAGCTAATACTTTAATAGATTTTATAATAGAAGTTTATAAGTACGCGAATAAGGAATAAGATAGTTTCTATATAAATTAAATTTATATTTATATCTTTTAAGTATTCTTTAAAATAGCTATTTATATTTAATTAAAGGCTATAATAATAAAGAGTAATTATAATACTAGGGATAATATAGTTAGAGATAAAGATTTAGCTAGATTAGGCTTATAATATTTCTTAGTATCTAGTATAAGTTTAAGAAGAGTATAGTTTAATCTTAAGTTTAAGGTTTAAAGGTTTAAATTTATATACTAGTATATTATTATTAAATATTATTTATAAAAGTAAAATTCGAACTTTAAAGTTACTACTAATATCTTACTATTAATAGAGGTATTATTATTAATTCTAGCGTTTATCTTAGTTTATAATTCTATATAGGTCTTTATTAAGGTAGTTAGTTCTTTCTAAACTTTAAAGATATAACTAATATTTTATTATTAATAAATATATTATTATTAATTCTAGTATATATCTATAACTATTATTAATATCTATTTTATCTTTTCTATTTTTATAGTTTCTATTATCTTATTCCTCTTTAACCTTAAGAGTTAAGAGCCTTTACTTTAAGAGTCTTAGCCTTATAACCTAGAAGTACTTTATCTAAGGTATAGCCTTAATAGATACTAAATATTAACTAATCTACCTATAGGATTTTATACTAGAATTTTATACTAGTTATATATCTCTATACTTACTTTACTTCTTAACGCTTAAGTACTTCTAACGATTTTTAGCTAATAATATAATAATAATCTTAACTAATATTAACTACTAGTATAGCGCTCTACTAGAACTAACTATAAGAGGAACGTAAGTAATAACGTTAAGATTATATCTACGCTTTACTAGAACCGACTATAAGAGGAACGTAAGTAATAGCGTTAAGATTATACCTATACCCTACTAGAACCAACTATAAGAGGAACGTAAGTAATAGCGTTAAGATTATACCTACGCTCTACTAGAACCGACTATAAGAGGAACGTAAGTAATAGTATTAAGATTACCTCTTCGGATTATATATAAAGTTATAATATAAGTAAATTTACTCTTTTTTACCCTAACGTTTATTTATCTAGTACTATCTACCTTTCGATTTTAAAGGAAGAGAAGGGCTAGAAGCTAGCGATTACTATTAAACAAATTCTTCTTAGTATCTAAGATCTTCTTATATAATACTATAGGTACTCTTAATCTTAAGATATAGAAGTATAGTATCCTAAGTAAGAGAAGATATTATTAGAGGAAGGACTATTTAAGTTAAGTATTATATACCTAGGGCTATAGATAATACCTAGATAGTACTAAGACGTTACTAAGACTCTTTAAATCTAAAGATATTAAGTCTTAAGATTTTTCTAATTAAGTTTTTAAATTATCTAGTATTATTTTATAAATACTTAAAGTAGATTCTTTTTTTATCTTTTACCTTAAAAGTAATTTATTAGTACTTAGTTAATATACTTATTATTTTAAGTTATAATAGTATACTTATTATTTATACTTAAGTATATAGTAGGTTTTAGCTAATATAAATATACTAAGTTTACTCTAAGCTAATAAAAACGCTTATACTAAATCTAAATTAAAATAAGTATAATATATAATATATTACTAACTTAACGTCTCTCCTACCTACCTATAGCTACCTTTTTAATATCTATAATATACTTACTTATTTATTATATAATCTAAGTACTAAAGATTTAGTATTAGTATATAAATTATTTTATATTTACTAACTTAGTATTTTATAAACTGCCTATTATTTATTTATATACTTACTAAAATAATATAGTTAATCTCTTTTAACTATAAAGGAATTTATTATATATTATAATATAATAATAGGGCTATATTCCTTTAAGGATATAGAAGATAATAATATAGATTCTTTAATAGTATTAGAACTATAGTTTTTATAATATTCAACGTCTTAATTAGATTTATAGGTAAGTAGACTATTAAAAGCTACTTCTAAAGGTCTTATCTATTAAAAATTAAAAACTTACTTAAGTAACTAAAAGAATAATTAAACTAGTATATAAAAACTACTAGAATTTCGACTAATTAATCTAAAAGGAATAGAAATTATTTCTACTACTAGCTCTCTTTTTAATATTCCTACTATAAGCTCCCTCTTTATTACTACTATCTTAAGTATCTTAAGTATTATCTCCTATACTACTATAATTAGTATTATACTAAGCGTTATTATAACCTCCTCTATACCTACTTCCCTAAACTCGCCCCCCTACCTAGCGTACTTTCTATTACTATTACTCCTAATAGTAGTATATTTATAACTATACTAAATACTTAGTAGTAGTAGTATAATTACCTAGGTTATTTACCTAGTAATTAGTATAAAGTAGCTCTACCTTGCCCTTATATATAGTAATTATATATCTAGAGAATAGTTATTATAATAGAGACTAGGTTATATAATTATTATAATTACTAGTAAGATTTTTATATCCTACTACTTATATAAGAAAGCTATAGAGGAAGTTATAGTAAATATATATACTAAGTAGATTTACTTAGGTCTATACTTAGTTCTAATCTAGAAGTTTTTAAGCTTTTCTAAAAGGATTACTATCTTACTTATTTACTTAGAGCTAGTATACTACTAGCTATACTTAGAGTCTTTTAAATTACTATATAACTAAGTTAGAGAGTATAATATTATTACCTATTTCTTATATCTATTATTATACTATACTAATAAAGAGAGAATATTCTATAGATACTAAGTTATATAAAATAGTATTTCTATTTTAAGAGACTACTTAGATAAGTTAAGTATTACTCTTAATTAGTATATATCTAGTATAGCTAGGAACTCTATTAATACTAATTATCTTAATATTAGAAACCTCTCTAGCTCTAATAATTTAAAGATAGAGTACTAGGCGAAAGCTAGTATACTTAAGAGAGGGGGATTAAGGCTCTAGTAGGGGAGGGGTAGTAGTATCTTTACCTTTAATACTAATAATAACTACCTTTTTAATATTCTTAGAAATATTACCTTATAATATTAAATTCTCTAACTATTATATATTAGTCCTAGATAATAGTACTTAGTCTAAGTAAACTTACCTCTCTATAACTCTAGCCTTTAATTTAATAACCTAGAATAAGTACTAAATTCTTATAATAATTAGGATTATTACTATTACCTACTCCTTTAATATAGTTTAGGTTATTTATAATATAACCTAGAACTTATAATATTTTATAAGAGGGGGTAGTAAGGGTTATAGAAAAAGTAGTAAAGTATAGTAATAATATTTAAAAATATATATCCGATTATAAAACTATAGAGAGAGATAAGTCTAAGTAATTTAATATAGATAACCTTTTCTTATATATAAAAAGCCCCTTTAAAGTTTAAGATTCTTAAAAGTTATTCTAGTTAATAGGTAGTAAAAGAAGATAAAGCTTAAAGACTAAGATTTATAGCTTATATATTATTTACTTATTATATAGTACTAGCTAGCTATTATATTACTTACTTTCTAATATAAGTACTNAAATTATTAGAAGTTAGAGCTAGAAAACATTAGTAGTTAGGTCTAGAAGATATTAGTAGTTTAGTCTAGAAGATATTAGTAGTTAGGTCTAGAAGATATTAGTAGTTAGGTTTAGAAGATATTAGTAGTTAGGTCTAGAAGATATTAGTAGTTAGGTCTCGAAATTATTAGTAGTTAGGTCTAGAAATTATTAGAAGTTAAAGCTAGGAGATATTATCTTAAGGAGTAGCTTATAGCTCTAGATAATATTATAGGGTTAAGGTTAAAGTTAAGTATTACTTATAGCTCTAGATAATATTATAAGATCGAGGTTAAAGTTAAGTATTACTTATAGCTCTAGATAATACTATAGGGTCGAGGTTAAAGTTAAGTATTACTTATAGCTCTAAATAATACTATAAGATTAAGGTTAAAGTTAAGTATCGCTTATAGCTCTAGATAATACTATAGGGTCGAGGTTAAAGTTAAGTATCGCTTATAGCTCTAGATAATATTATAAGATTAAGGTTAAAGTTAAGTATCGCTCGTACTTATAGCTCTAGATAATACTATAGGATTAAGGTTAAAGTTAAGTATTACTTATACTTATAGCTCTAGATAATACTATATAATCAAGGTTAAAGTTAAGTATTACTTATACTTATAGCTCTAAATAATACTATATAGTCGAGGTTAAAGTTAAATATTCCTTATAGCTCTAGAGAGTCTTTAGAAGTTAAAATTAGCCGAATATCTATATATAAAGTACTAAGTATAAAGAACTATAGGATAAGTTATTAGAAAATAATATATAGTATTTACTTATCTAAAAGGATCTAAATATAAAGAACTTTTATAATTTAACTACTACCTCCCTTTAGTAGAATAGTAGAAAAGTTAATTATAAAATTTTATTATCTTATTATAGAGATTCTACGCCTTTAATACTACTATCTACCCTAGAACTACTATTACTACTATTTCCTTTAATACTACTATTTACTCTAGAACTACTATTTCCTCTAACTCTATTATCTTCTCTAATACTACTATTTCCTCTAATATTACTATTATTAATAGTTACTAAAGAAAATCGAACTAAGGCCTAAGAATCCTAGGAACTAGGCTTAGTTTTACTAGAGTTAAAATTATTATTATCTTAATATATAAAGGGTATATTTTAAGAGAGAGTACTCTTAAATCTCTAAGAGCTATTTAAAGGTAGTTCTTCCTAAGCTAAATTTTTAAGTCTTTTTATTATAAATATATTATTATCTCGCCTAGCTATAATATCTTATATACGTAGTATAGACCTATATAGCTAAGTAGTAGTATTTTACTAAGAATTTTGTTTTAGGACTATATTAGTATATTATATTTATATATTAATAAGTTCTTTTTATACTATATCTAGTAAAATATTTTTATTATTTAAAATAGTATTTATATTTAAGAGTTTATTAATTATCTCTTTAGTTTTATTAGTTATATTATATCTAATATTATATAACTTATCTTAGATATTATAGAATTAAGTTTAAATATTATTTAATTCTAACTATAACTTTTATTTTTTAGTACTAGTTTTATTTAAAGCTTATTATATAGAGTTATTATTCTATTCTAAGATCTAAATACGTTTTATTAAAATTCTATAATACTTAGGGTTTTTTTTTAAGTTAGTTAGTATAGTTTTATACTTTTTAAGACCTAACTTTAGAAGGTTCTCTTTAGGAGTAGGAAACTTAGTAAATAATAATAGTATAATATAGGATTTCTTCTCCTTTAAACCTTCTAGTATTATAAGTATTTAAGGTCTTAGAGTATATAAAGAATCTCTAGTATTAGCTTCTTTATAAGTACTTTTCGCTCTTCTAAGCTACTTATAGTTAGAGTAGGCTAATAATATAGAAGCGATAGTAATAATAATACTACGTTCCCTTATATAAGAGTTTTATTATAGCCTTATATAGCTTATAAAAGTACTAGTTTTTATACTATTACTAGTAGATTTTTTACTATAATGTTTATACTTGTCGCTAGTTATAAGTTTAGTACCCTAGTATTCTATAAGGAGTAATTCTAAGTAGAGTTATATTAGGACCTTAGGAATCTTAGCTTTATTAGTATATTAGAACTTAAACCTAAGAAAGGCTCTTTTATTAGCTTAGATTATTATTTTAAAATTTTACTTAAAATTTAAACTAAATGTCTAGGCACTATTCTTAAATCTTTAATATAACTATTTATTAGATACTATCTATAATTTCTAGAACCTTCTACTACTACTTCTAATCTCTTTAAAGTTAGAGGTATTATCCTAATCCGAATCCTTATTATTATAAATTTTAATTAACTATTACTTTACCTTAGGTTACTATACTTTAGGTTAATAAGGAGGGTCGCTATGTACTAGGAAGGTAGTAGGTCGTAGACTCGAAGGAATACGCTTAACTACTATTAGAGTAGCTTTATTATAGTAGGACTAGGAAGAAATAGTACCTTAGGCTTGTTCTAAGTACTATTAGAAGGTTTCTAGAATATAATTTAAAGGATTTAGACTAAAGATATTAAAAAAGTTTATAGCTTCTCTTTAATTACTATAAAATCCGGTTATTAGAGTACTACTTCTAAAGCTCTCGAAGCTCTAGAAGCCTCTATAGTTTCTAAGGTTTTAAAGATTTTTATATATATTTCTATATAAAAATATAAACTAGTTATTTTATTAAAAGGTACTTTTAAAGATAGGTTATATATTATATATATTAATATTTTATTAAGTACTAAAACTCTATAGAGCTCTCTAAGTCGACAAGTATATTAAAGCTAGATATATAAAGTATATATTATTATATAAAGGTAAAATAAAAAAGTTTTAATAACCTTTAAAAGAGTTAGCCTTAAACTATAAAAGTAAGAGGATTATTAGTACTATAATCTATAGAATTTATAAAATTATTAAAAGAGAAGCTTAATTTAGAAGGGATATCTTAAGAATTATAAGAGTAGTTTCTAGATACTATTATAAAAGAGCTACTATTATAGCTATTATTAAAATAGGGATTTAAATAATTATTTTAAAGTGTTTTTAACTTAGAGTATATTATTTCTAGAAATATCTTATACTACTATTATATATTAATAAGTATATAAATAAATAAGACTATATATATAGATAAAGAAACACTTACCTTTTAGCCTAAGATAGAGCGCCGACTACTAGAACTATTATATCTAGAACTATTATATCTAGAACTACTATAACCTAAGTCTAGTTTATTAATTAGATTAAAGCTAGATATAAGTAAAAACTAATAAAAGGAAAGAGAAAATAAGAAATAATAGGAGTAAAGTATAAAGGATTAAAGTAATATAAGTAGAAAGAAGAATAAGGTAGAAGAAAGAATATTAAAAGGTTAGAAGTTAGTTAAGAAGTCTATAAGTACTTAAACCTAAACTTATAGATAAGGGTAAAGGACTCTTTATACTAAATAAATACCTAAGGCTACTACTATAAACTCTTAACCTCCTCCTTTTAGAAGGTATAATAGTACTATTTAGATATAGTTATTATAGTTTTAAGGGTTACGTAGAGTAAGTTATATAATAAAGTATAATTCTAGATTTAAAAGTAAATATCTATTATAAGATTAAACTAACCTATAAATTACTATAACTACTTATAATTATATAATAAAGATATTAAAAAAAAGGTTTAATTTTATATAACTATAGATTCTACTTTATATACTTATTTTATTATTAAGATAAAGGAGTTAGTAGCTCTTATTAGTAAGGTCTATAAGGTCTAGTAACTATATTCTTTTATAAAAGATTTAACTATAAATTTTTAACTTTAGTAAACCTTAAACGATTTATAAAAGGACTTAAAAATATTAGATCCCTAGTAGTACCCTTATTTAGTAGATATAGAAGATCTATTCTATAAGTATTAGACAAGCTATATAAGGAAGCCCTAAAAAAGTATTCTAAGATATTATTAGTTTATATATAACTACTTCCTATTTAGCTAGTTTATTAGACGCCTTTACTTAAAAGAAGTTATAGTAAAGAGTAGACTTAGTTTAGGGTCCCTCTACCTAAGCTTATAATTAATAGTAAACTTTAGCTTAATATATTTATTTTCTTTAATCTTTAAGAACTATAACTTATTATTTTTACTTTATTAGACTATTAAGACTATTAACCCTAGAGAACCTACTTTTAGAGAGATATACTCTTCCCTTTTCCTTTTAAGTATAGGAGTAGATTTATATTAGGAAGACTACTTTCCTCTTATAGTCTACTTAAGAGCCTAATATTGTTTTTTAAATAATTACTTAGGCTTAGTTTAAGACTTAAATTATCTAACCTATTATTTATAATATTTAAAGCTAATATTTAATCTACTATATCCTAGATATTATAGATCTATTTAAGCGTAGTATTATTATTAGCTAGGAAGTCTTAGGTACTTTCTCTAAAGTAGTTATTCTCCTAATTATTATTACTTATAGATAATTAAGTATTAAAGTTTTTAATTAACTTATTTTTTTATTTTTTAGCTAATAAAAGATAGGTTTAAGTATTCTTAACTTTTATAAGTAAGGACTAAAGCTTTTCTACTAGGTTAAAACTCTATTTATTAAGGTATTCCTATAGTAATAAGTTAAGAACCTTTCTTATAAGAAACCTTAACTATTTTTATATATATTCTTAGACTTTCTTTCTATTTTTTAAATCCTCTCTAGAAAGAGGTTCGATTCTAGAAGATAGATCCTTCTTATTCTCTATTTTATATAGATTTATAAGCTACTAATATAAAGAGTTAGCTATAAATAATTTACTTAAGAGATTAAACCTTAAGTTATTATAATACTCCTTTATATACTCTTAATACTATAAATCTAGGAGCTCTAAGGCTATCGCGTTATTAGAGCTCCTAGTATTTAGCTTCCTAGCCTAGTATACGTTAATATTAGGAACCTTAATAATTGCCTTATATAAGTCGGGATTATAACTCGAATAATATTTTTAAGAATCTAGCTTAGCTAGTCTTATAGATAATAGGATTTTTATTTTACTTAACTTTTAAGATATAACTAAGTAATAATACTTATTTAATAGATTTATAAAATCTAACTATTTTTAAAGGACATTCTTTTATCTAAGTTAATATTCTAAGGTCTATTTTAGTTTAGTAAGGTTACTTATTAATATTATATTATTTCTTTAACTCTAGTACTAAGAAATCTTATCTACTTAACTCTAACCCTAGTACTAAGAACTCTACGTTCTCTTCTTAGACTTTCTATAGAGGTTAAGTAAGGTATTTTTTTCTCGACGTCTCTTTTTAGCCTTTAATAGATTTATAGTAATCTCTTATATATATTATTTATTTAACTCTAGATCTTCTATAGTATAATAGCCCTTATTATAGAATAACTAGAAGGGAAGGAATATATATACTTTACTCTATTACTTTAAAGCTCGCCTAGCCCGGCTAATTATCTACTAGAGGTTAGCTAGACTACTATCTATAGATAGAAGCTATTAAACTATACGTTTAATATCTATAATATTTACCCCTATCCTAAGTATAATAGTTATAATAATAATACAAATTTCTCTTATTATTTTAAATATATTATACTATATCTTCTTATTATAGTTAAGTACTTTAGTATTATATTCTCTAACTACTATTTTAGGTTAGTATCTTAGCTCTAACGTAAAGTTAGAATACTAAGGTTCTTTATTCCCCCCCTCTATTTATAGATTTTTCTCTTTTAAGACTAATAGTATTTATAGTATTACTATAACCTCTTATATCTTATAGATTATATTTATAAATATAACTATTTTTAGGATATTCTTTAGTATAGTATTACTATCTACGTTAAAGGTATTATTAAGTAAAAAATATAACTAGTTATAAGTATAAGTTACTTACTAAGGGACTTTATAAACTACTAATAATATATTAGAATAATCGATTATTATATAAATAATTTATATCTTATACTAGTTAGAACTAATATATTAAAACCTAGTATTATTTAATACTATATATTTTATAGGTTCGTTAATAGTTACTAAATAAGTAAACTATATAATATCCTTTCTAAGTAGGCCTTATAACTAACCTAAGTAGGTATATTTCTCTTAAAAGCTTTCCTATTACTTTATAAGATAAGCCTTATCTATTATAACTATCCCTACTCTTATAACTACTACTAGCTCTTAAATAAGTTTTTTAAAACCTTCGGTTATAGTTTATTTAAGACTTATTAGAATATAAGTATATCTACTATTATAAATATTATAATAGATTTTTCTACGCTAGTATAATATAGTATCTTTACTAATTAGAACAGCCTTAGTATACCCTAAGGACTTAATATCTTATAATTATTCTTACCTAAGTTTAGTTAAAGGGATAATCTAAATAGTAATTTTAAAAGTAAAAATAGAATAATACTAGAAGATATAAGATTTTCTAAATCCGGTTCTAGTAATAAGTAATATATCCCCTTTCTTAAATATTAAATAATATATATATTTTAGCTATTTACGTTTTAAGATCTAATCTTTAACTAACTTTCTATAGTTTAATAGGATTATTAAATACTATTAAAAGATATAGATCTACTAATATATATTATAGACTTTTCTTACCTCTTTAATAATAGTAGCTAAATCCTCTAGCTATAGCTATTAGATCTAAGAAACTATATTATTATCTATTATAGGTTTATAATTTAATAACTAACTAGCTATTACTATAAGATAACGTTACTAGTTTATAATAGTATAATAATAAAAAACCTTTACTAGATAGAGGTTAAGTATTACCTTATTATTATTAATCTTATTAATATCCTTTAAATATATATATCTTAAGGTTTCTACTATTATCTACGTTTCTACTATTATTCTTTTAATACTCTACTAGAGAGTAGTATTATTATTAATAGCTACCTAAACCCTAAAAGATCTTAAAAGAGATATAAATAAAGAATCTTCTTTTATATTAGAACTAAATAATTATTAAGCTAAGGATCCTTCCCTATTATCTATAGCCTTCTTATCCGCGGTTGTTTTATTAGGCTTATCTAGTTTATATAGGTTATATTATTTTACTAATATTACGCCTAGTAACTTAAAGTCCCTATCTAGTATTTAACTATTATTTATCTTTACCTATTACTATTTAGCTTTACTTTAATTAGAAGGTTTTATATTAAGATTCTTTAGGTTCTTTTATACTCTAGACCTATAGTTATAGCTATTAATTTTTAGGTAATGTCTTAGTAGTATTTTAGCGTTAAAAGTATTAAGAGTTATCTTAGTATAATATCTCTCTTAAGTAGAATCGTTAGCTAACGTTCTTAAATAACTATACGTATTCTAAAGTAGTTCTAAAGTTTTTAAAGTAAATTTTATATTTAGGGTAAATATTATATATTTATATTTAAGAGGCTTTATTTAAGGTATTTAAAGGGCCTAACTAAAAGTTACTAGTATCTATATAATACTTAAGATATTTAAAATCTATTTAATAACTTTATTTAAATAAGTATTTTAATTAAAATCTTAAAAGAATTTTAATATTTAAATATATTATAGTAGAGTTATTATAAAATAGTTATAGGCTAAAACTAATTATATAAAAGTAAAAATCGCTATTTTTAGCTTTTATAAGCTAGTTTAATATCTTTGTCTTAGGATAGCG
>LT855415.1:400583-413254 GCA_900184765.1 Hymenoscyphus fraxineus | reverse complement strand
TATAGTTTATAGTTTAAGCGTTATTATTAATAGGGTTATTATTAGGGTTATTATTAACCTTATACTTATTATTAAACTTATAGTTATTATTAACCTTATAGTTATTATTAACGTAGTTAAACCCTTAGGTCTATTTATAAGAAAGATATTAAGTTAGGTATTATATATAACTCGCTAATATATAATACTAGCCTAGGAATAAGAGAAGGTATTATATAATAATAATAGATTAGGAATAATATCTTTAAATAATTATATTAAAAGAAGCTAATAATAAAATAAAATCTATTCTAATAGTAAGATCTTTATAATCTAAATAAACGTTAGATATAGATAATTAAACTATAAAGTTATTATATATAAGATAGAAAAATATCTTTTAAGAGTTTTATTTTTTAACTTATCCCTTCTAATTTATAACCTTTTAATTCTTATAAATAATTAAGTTTATATAAAATAAAATAATTTATTATATTTAAATAGATATCTAGTTTACTAAGTATCTAAGTTAAGGCTATACTTTTTATACTAGACTCTAATTATATTTATAAGATTAGTTTAATCTATATAATAAAGTATATATTAACTAGATTTTCCTAGATTTATAACTTAGATATTTACTTTAATAATTAGATTATTAGAATTATTTTAAATACTTATTATAATTATACTATATTTAATTTAATCCTCTTATACGCTTAAGCCTAACTATTAAGAAAATTAAAGTTATAAAGTTTAATAACTTCTAGTTAAGTCGAAGCCTACTATATCTACTCGAACTAGTTTAAACTATATACTTATTCGAACTTTACTAAACTAAGCTCTTATAGTAGTAGCTTATTATCTCTACTTAGGCTATAGCTATAACTATAGACGTCTAATAACTCGGTCTATATCTAGTAGTAGGCGTTTATTTACTTAGTTTATATTTATAGTACTCTACTATAGTAGTCTAAGTAATAGTAGGTTAAGTAATAGATTACTTATTTAAATTTAACCGTCTAATAGTAAGAGATAGATTTTATAACGCTTACTAAGAAATAATAAGTATATTTTTATATTCTATTTAAATTATACTAATACTATAATTATAGTTATATATACTTTATTCTTTAAATTATTATATTTAGATAATAAAGAAATCTTTCTTAATTATAAATTTTTATATCTAAATAATAACTAGGTAGCTTCCTTAGCTACCTACTCCCCCGAACGTTCCTCCCTTACGCTATACTAAGTAATATAAGTTAATAGTTTTATAGGCCGGGCCGCCTACTTCTATTAATAATTAATAGAAAGTAGTCCGATAGTAGTATAACTTTATATATCTAGAAGAGTTATATACCTAGTTTACTAAGCTTATAAAGATACCTACTAATCTATACTCGATTTATATATAGAATAGAGGCCTATTAAATAACCTTATAAATAATAAGAGTAGATATTATTTACTTAGAGTAATAGGATTCTTTACTATTTAGATCGAGGTACTTTAAAATAATAAGCTATATTAGAGAGAGAGCTTTTAGCGAAATTTAATTTAAATATTAGTAAATAAATACTTTATAAGTTCTTATATAAGAACTATTATAAACTTACTCGAGTTTAGGACTATAATAAGTCTATTATTACGTAATAAATTAGTCTAGATTATTATACTTNTAGTTATCTAATATTAAAATAAGCTTTATTAAGTTTTCTTTTAAGTAGAACCTAAATATAAATATAGCTAGGTATCTTTAATCTCTTATAATATTTTATTATTCCTACTATTATTCTCTAGAATTATATAAAACTATAACTATAATTTCCTATTCTAATTATAAAATCCTCTATTATTATATTTCTAACTAAGGCTAAGAGTAAGATTAAAGGATAGTTAATAGATATACTTAATAACTATATATATAAAAAAGTAGTCTAAACTAAAAAGGATACTATATATACTATTATAAAGATTATAGTATAAAAAAAAAGCTATTAGTAAAATAAACCCTCTAAGAATATATATATATATAATAATTATAGAGTTTTTTTTAAGTACTATAAAATAAGTATATTATTAGTATTAAAGAAGCTATTTTTAAACTAGATTAACTATATAATATAGGTATAGATAATAATTCTAGTAATAATACTAGGGATTATAGATAGGCTATAAAGTTAGATATATATAATACTTTAAATAATAATTAACTAAGTATTAAAGCTATAAAGATCTAAGATAAAACTAGAGTTTAACTTAAAAAGTATTTTCTTAGTTAGTAGATTTATAAGGCTAGATTTTATAAAAGATTATATAGTATTATATATAATATATATTAAAGGTAGAATAAACTATTTAAACTAAATAATAATAATATTAATTTTTACTATAAATTAGTATTAAATAAAGATAAAGAGAGGGATATAGTAAAGTTACTCCCTAGTTTAAATAACTTAGTAGAAGAGGTATACTAGAGAGGTATTCTAGGGTAAGATTTTAATATAAATAAGGAAAAGGAAAATAAGGATAAAGATTATAATATAGATAAAGAAGATAAGAAGAAAGAGAAAGTTGAAAAAGAATAAAAAGAATAGTATAGAGACTTTAATAATAGTACGATTTATAACTTCTATAATATAATTAATTCTAATATTAGAAATAGACTATAAAACGCTCTTTTAGTACTTTTAAGAGGTATATAAAGGAGGAACCTATTATTAAAATAACCTAATAAGAGCGTTTCTAAAATTCTATACTAATATATAACTACTATCTAACTATATAATAATTTAAGAACTTAATTAAAAGACTAGGTTAAATATAACCTAGTATAATTATTATATCTATAGTTATATAGCTTTTATAGGTTTAGATAAAGATCTAGAAATATATTAAGCCTTAAAATATAATAAGGTATAATATTATCTAAGATTATATAATAGATACTAAAGATCTTAAAAATAATTTATTTATTTTTCTCTTACTATATAACTAAAGACTATATATTTATAATAATATATTTATAAACTTCTATATAATTATTAATACTAACTTCTTTAAGAAAACTATAATAATATAATATAAGATATATTTAATAGGAGAGTTTACTAAAAGTATTATATATAAAAGTATAGTTTATTTTAAAGATAAGTTCTAAATACCTTTAAATATTAAGTAAGGCTAATTAGTAAGTACTTAGATAAATATAAGTCTTTAGTTATTATTAGATAAAGTATTAGTAACTAGATATATTACTAGTAATATAACTCTTATTATTTTTATTAACTTTAGTTTTCTTCTAGAATATTAAATAAAGAGGGAAAATATACTATTAGTAACTTTAATTCCTAGACTATTTAAATATATATATTTAAATTCTTTCTTTTAGCTTCTAGTTTAGAAATTATAAT
Organism: Hymenoscyphus fraxineus; assembly: GCA_900184765.1. NCBI lineage: Eukaryota > Fungi > Ascomycota > Leotiomycetes > Helotiales > Helotiaceae > Hymenoscyphus > Hymenoscyphus fraxineus. The sequence goes on along the minus strand of LT855415.1, from coordinate 409,858 downwards.
AATTAGATACTAGAATACTAGATGTTTAGTATATAAAGTTAAAGGAAGATTATTTAGCTAGGGAATAATAATAATAAATAGAAGTATATATATATAGTAGGCCTATTAGTTATCTATAGCTAGCTCCTTAAATTATATTATATACTTAGCTACTACTAGTAAGTACTAATAGCCCTACTTATACGAATATATTAGGTATAGTTAACCCTAGGAATATAATAAGACTATATAACTACTATTAGATTTAAGAGAAGAAAAGGTTAAGAACGCTAAGTAGGAATAAGAAAAATAAGATACTTTATATTTTATATTTAAAAAAAGAAATTAAGTATTACTCTTTTTAAAACAATATATAACTATTAATTAAAGAGTAGAATACTTTTAAAGAACCTTTAAGGTTTAAAGTTAGTAAAGTATATAAGATAAAAAGAAAGAGTATTTTAATAGAGTTATAAAGTTTATACTTTATAAATAGTTTTTTAAATAATTATATATATATATTTCTTTTAAATATTATTTTATAACTTTATATTATTTAGGGGGGCTAGATTAAAGCTAAAAAGTAAAAGAAATCTTAAAAAGAACTAGGCTCCGAAGGTTATCTAAGGACTATAACTTTAGAGTAGGAATATATAATAGATAGTAAAAAGAATAATTCGAATAAATCTAAAGTAAAAGGTAGTCTATTTAAGGCCGGGGTAGAAAGTAAACTTACTATAGGTATATATCTATATATAATTTCTAAGACTATATAAATATAAATAAAGAAAATCTAAAAAACTTCTTATTTATTTATTTTAACTAGTTCTAGTAAAAAGCTATAACTAATTAATAACTATTATACTTTATATAAAGCTAAAGAATAGGAGGCTTTTCTCTATTAAGATAGGACTATACTACTAACTACTATTCCTAACTTTAATATATATAATATATATTTTTAACTACTTATATAGATTTATAGTATAGTAATATTATAGACTATTACTTAAGTAGGGCTTATAGAACTTAAAGAGAGTTATAAATTATAAGTTTAAATATATTAGTTACTATATTATAATAATAATCTAGAATAGTTATATAATTACTTATTAAATATATATTTATTACTTTACTTAGATATATAGTTCTATTTTAGGAAGAAAAGATATATAACTTATACTATTTAACTAAATATATTTAAAATATTAGTCTAGACTATATATTTTAATCTTTTATAATAGAAGTTTAAATAGGAGATATAAAGTAAAAGGTTAGATTTATACTAGATATATATACTAGTATAGTAAAGGCTATATATTTATAAGTACTCTAGAATATATTAGTTTAAGCTATACTACTTTTACTCTCTAAACCGCCTTTACTAAAAGATACTCCTTATTTAATAGTCTTAGAGAAGTCTAAAAAGAAGTTAATAGATTATATAGTTACTTTATTAAATATAAAATATAAGGAGAAATATTAGTTAGATTAAAAGAGTACTTTTAGAAAAATATATATTTTATAGAACTATATAGTATTAATAGAAGAAGTATAAAAGAAGTAAAAAGCTAATTAGGACAATTATTAGGTTATATAGAAGTATTATAAAGAACTTTCTTTTAGTTTTATATTTAAGTATATAATCTAATATAGCTTAAATAAAAGTAAGTTAAATATAATAGTATTTATTTAGAGGGTTTATACTTAATATTATTTAGATTTTAGCTTATATTATTATAAAAGAGAACCTAGTTTAATAAACCTAGTTAATATAAATAGAATCTTTAGAATTATTAGTAGGATTTAGATTAATCTTATAAATAAGGCTAGAAAGTAGTATTTTATTATTAGAGGGTAGAATATAGAGGGGAGGAAGTTATTTTCTCTTAGGGATTAGTAGTTAAATAAAAGACTATTCTTTTATATTTTTTTTATTAATAGAGTCTTTATTAATAAAGTCTTTATTAATAGAGTTTTTATAGTAATTAAATTCTTTAGTATTTAGATTCTTTATTATACTTACTATTAAAATTTAAGTTATATAAGAGAACTAGTATAAGTTAAATTAAACTTCTATATATATAAGTAGGGAGTAATCTTCTCTAGATTACTCTTTAAGTTAATAAAATATATTAAATACTTATATTACTTTTTAATACTTACTTTATTTAAATATTAGTAAATATAATAGTTAAGTTTAATAATATATACTTATATATAATATAACTTAAGCTATATTAGAACTATATAAATAGGCGAGAAAACCTCTATTCTTTTTAATAAATATTTATTAAGTAATACTTATTACTTTTATAACTTAATACTATTATTTACCTAAATTATATAAGCTAACTAAAGTACTACTAAACCTCTCTTAGGAGGTTTTTAAGAAACTTTTAATAGTAGTAATAAAGATTCTTATTAATATTATAGTATTAATTTACTATTTAGCTATTAAGTTAAAGATAAAAGTAGCTATAAAGTAATTATATATATATATATAACTATTATTATAGTTAATATTTTATAGCTCGAAATTATAGCTATCTAGACTACCTTATTAAATATAAACCCTAACGTTCTTCTATCTATTAAAGATAGACCCCTTATTAAAAACCCCTCTTACTACTCCTCCTTAAAGGTTAAATTCTTAGGTAAAAGAAAGGTTATACTACTACTAGTACTAGATATCTAATTTATATTTAAGTAGCTAGTACCTAGCTAAGGAGAGTATAACTATCTTACCTTTTATAGTAACTTAATTTTATAACTTAGAGGAACCGGGCGTTTAGATCTAGCCTCTATCTTTTATACCTTCTTTATCTATAAATCCTAACGCTTAGTTTAATAAGTAGTAAATAATAACTCGCCTTTAAATAAGCGAGAGTATTAATTCTAAAAGCTCTTTAAACTCCTAGGTATATATTACCTTAAAAGAGACGTAAGGTATAGTAGGGCTAAAAGGCTCGAAAACTAAAATAAGTAATAGACTAGATAGGTCTAAAATAGCTTTAGTACTTATATCTGTTAAGACCTACTTTATAGCTTTCTCTTATAAGCCTTAGGTTCTCTTATCTAAGTAGGTTACTACTAGAATTATAAGGTATAAGGCCTAGCTAAGAAACCTTTTCTATCTTATATAATTTAATTTAATAGTAGAAAAAAAGAAGCTAAGTTAATTTATAATAATTATTATATTTTAGGATTAGAAGATTATAACGTAGCTAGACTTTATAATATATATTATCTTATTACTTATTAAAACTACTAAAACTACTAAAACCGGAATAGATAATAGATATCTTAGTCGCTCTATTTACTATAGTTACTTTAGTTATTCTAGTCGTTTATATTATTTTAATTATTCTATATTATTTTTTAGTTATTAGTAAATATAATAGTTAAATTAAAGAGAATAAAAAGACTTAAGCTTAGTAAAAGTAAATTTTAAATAATCTTTTATTAGTAATCTTTACTTATTAAAAGTATAAAATTAGAAAAGTAGGTACTTATACCTAAGAGTATAGGTAGGCCTACTTTTTACTACCTAATTAGGCCTGTGTACGAGATTTCTGTACATATATAGGAATACCTGACACCAATTTCCCAGAGGGCAAATGAAAGGCTTCTCAGAGCCGACAGAGTAAAATCACATCTGTGGCTATCGTGGGAGCTCTTTCGGTCCATGATCAACTATTTCGTATCGGCCAATACACACGATCATTCAGGATGGTGGACATTGCCACTTCTCGGGAAGTGCAGCTGGAGATCGCGGATGGTGTGCTAGCAGAACGTACAAGATACAATACAAGTTCACATTGCCAAATAGTCCCAGCGTATCCGCAACCCACGGTCATTCTCCCAAGAGGGCGAAGAATCTAGCACATCAACTAAGTTCCTCATTCCTGACTTCTCCTTTTCATCGATCGCCGGATTCCTTCAGGCCATTCCCTCACTGTCCCCAGACGCTGACTGTGTTCGCGCAGGCTGTCCTAACCTCTCAGTGCCTCTTCACCCATAATACTGAAGTCCCACTCCCAGGCAGTCCTCCAACCCGATGCTTCATGCATATTGTTGCTCATCACGAATCCTTATCCTTCGAGTCACACAAAGACGAGTGAATACGGGGATATCTGGCATGATGGTGATGGTGCGCAAGCAAGTCACAATTCGAATGAAAAGTAGCATATCCACGAGGGATTAATACAGGACTGGTTATTGGAGAGGAGGTCGATTCGATAGATCTAAGAGGCTGTATATTGAGGCCCTGGATAATGGTACGTATGTATATATGGGATGTCCAAGAAAACGGGAATTGCGAATGCGCGATCTGTGGAACAATCAGAACAACACTGTTCAATTTTGATGTCACGAGAAAAATGATATTAAAAGTACCATGTGGATAGTGTATTCAAAAAGGGTAGAAAAGAAAAAGAAAGAAAAGATTTCATTAAGTAGGGCATAAAAATGCCATTCACGCAGAAAAGGCGTATGCGAAAAGATTATGATGGTGATTGTATACTTGGTGGTATCGTGGAAAACATCCATCCCAATTTGGGCAAGCAAGGCTTCATCAAAAACACCAAGAAATATGGTGATGCGCATCCGGATGAGCTGGTAATATGAGGAACACTAGGGAATAAATGTTGGTGGGTGCTCGAGCCGGGAGTGATTGGGATTGAGAACACCCGTTGTGATGCGATGGGCAGTTCAAAGGTAAGAATCTTTGCTGAAAAGGCAGAGGAGAGGGACTCAGAATTTTCCCTGAGAACTCACCACACCACAGACCATGAGAATGGAATACTTTGAGAGGGAGAACCATACAATGAAATGGGTCTGCGCTGCAGTGAAATACTGAGGGATAGGCGGCGATGAAGGAAGGAATCACTGGAACTTCACAAGTCACAACACATCAGGAAACACTGGATGCAAGAACATCATGAATTAATATACTAAAGTACAGGAAAAACAACGCCCAAAAAGAATGAATGAAAAAGTCTAATATACAAAGTGAACTCAATCTCGGCTCTGCAGACATCTGGCTGTTTAAACAGACCAGAGCTGGAGGTTCGTAGGATGCACCACGTACAGGTGTTGAGTCTTCGCATCCCGCCATGTCAACTTTGACAGAGGGCACAAGCAAAACCCAAACGCCAGAAAATGCAGCAAAACCCAAACGCCTGAAAATGCAAAACAAAAAAAACACGCTCGCTGTGGGTGTCATGTCAGATGCAGCACCCGTAGGCCGGTATAAGACAGAGGACTACCTATTCGAATTTGTCGAAGTATTTGCTGTATCGCTCATGAGTATATGAGATATACTCATCGGAGGGGTCGAAACAGGAGAAAAGTATCCTGAAGAGTCGTAAAAGTCGGACTCTTTTTCGGATTGGTGTTTCCGAGTATCCACCATCACTGTAGTAGTGAGGTGGTGCCATTGTGAATGTGAAAAGAAGTTTTGTGTCTGAGAAGAAGATCTTGATTCAGAAAGAAGAAAGATGTCGAGTCTGACGGGAGAGAAAAGAAGGAGGATGTGGAAGGGGGAATGGAGAGATCTTATACCCTCGAAAGGAGCTAATTGTTTGGCGCCTTTGGACGAGACCATTGGGAAACTTGAAGCTCCTAATGCTTTTCAGGAAGAGTGTGGTATCTTGATGGTGCATCTTCACGATGTACAGGGTATTGGAATCAGGATGGTGTTGAGAAGCTGAAGATAAGGGAAACTGCCGGGGGAAGCACAGACTCAAATCACTTGACTGCCGACGAAGTGGAAAACATTGCAGGACGACTATGAAATACTTCAATACAATTCAACATAAATATTAGATTGAAATTCGACTCAAGCGGAACAGAATGATACCAAACAACAGTAAGTGATTTGTATATCAAAAAGAGTTGCGGCAAGGAAATGGAATAGGCGAGGAGAAAAGGGGCCTGCGACCGTTATCTGCCCAAACCTTAATTCAGCCCTATGGCAGCGCGATACCCACGCTATGTGACTCATCCAACAGTCTAAGGTCGCCAGTAACATACGCCGTCCCTGGACTAACAGTTCGGTCTGCAACCGTCGATCAATCGAAGAGGAATGGGGCCCACAACCGTTACCTGCCGAAACGTTATCTCAGCCCTATGGCACCTCTAGATACCCACCATGTAACCAACCAATGCTATCCATCCGTAGTATACTCACGGGACTCGACCGGAAAGGTGCGCGACCAGAAGAGAGCGACGGATGGAGACGTAACCTTACGATTCTGGTGGCACATGTAGCATCGCACTCTCATGGAGCTCCAATGCCGAAGCCTGTTCCATCTCCTACCTGTAGGAGAATTTAATGTAACGATCAACCATCAAGCCATCTTAGCACCTCAAGCTAGGTTCAGCATCAACAACGGACTGGAAAACAACACCTGTGGTCTTCCAACCTTGGCGAGTTTGCTGGGCGAATTCGCAACCAATCCCTGCGGTTCAGTAGAATGATCTCTCCAAACCCTATGGTAGAATTCCAAAGGGGTTTTTTGGGGGGAATTGCAACTCGTAGTAATTAGTAATTAATTATAGAGTATACAAAAAAAGACTGCATATAAAAGAGACAGATACATAAATACTGACAGGAAGGGAGGCACATCTCCCCATATCATGTTCGCAACGGCAGCGTCTGCAGCACTCCGGCTTGATGCGGTGTAGAACTCAGCAACCCATATGCACCCAGCCTGGAGCACTTCTGTAAAGGGAGGTCAATGCTTGTGTTTCGCCGCTGCCCGAGAACCATTGAAGTCGAAAAGACAGAAGAATAATCCAAGTGCCGGGTTGGTGGGATATTCCGAGTACAGAGGAAGGAGCCACTGGTCCAATTTGATGGTCCAGGTCCTATTTGGCGTCTAATAACGAGAGAATACAGCTGCGACTTCACCTGGTACCTATACGCTTAGCCATGATCGGGACCTTCCTTTCCATGTATTTCGTAGGTCGGTTTAGGTGGGATATATCTTTTATGAGTCAGAGTTCGATCAATAAAAGAAGGTTCTTCATGGTCGCGCCTTCCAAGTTTTACTCTTCTTAGAGACTGGAAATCTGAAGTGTAGCCTTAGAGACTTTGATGCCTGGAAGAACAATGGGACTCTCTTCAGGTCTCGATTTGGTAGTCGTTAACATACCTTCCGCTTTCGTTCAGTTCGCCTTATAGGTACAAGTTACAGTGGAAAATGGGAATTGAACAGCAACATACTTCTTCTCTACACTGCCACTTGCAGTGATAAGCAAGGTGATATGAAAGTTAGATCGGGTGGTACCGGGTCAATTTCATTACCTTTCCAATGAGCAGAGCAGAGCATCTTCATATCAACAGCGACAGTCAGAATACCCCCCCAATCCCCTACTATAAGACATCGTAATCAAACAATTGGCCAACCATCCAAAGGCAGGAGAACATAGTTCCCTCCGTTTATCTGTCAGGTAGAGGAGCATCCGAGATGTGCATAAGCCCAACTTTCTGAAATAACCTTCATCATCCCCCGAAAAGAAAAAAGAAACCAATGAAACATTAAAACCTGTCACGCAAGGCATAGGTAGAACGATGTGCTACAGAGCCTACCTAGATTGGACGACAGACATTGGTCTCTGGGTAGACAATGGGGGGAAATAGGTACCAGCCATGGATATTGGCGGTCCTCTAGTGCTAAGAGAGTAAAAGGGGTGACCACCATTTCACAAGAACCTCCCAAGTAGAATTTCTTTACGAAATGCCTTTAATTTTATTTCTGGCGTACCCATTTCGAGTATAAGATCCCACGCCTAAGAAGGCCCATTTCCCATTTCCCATTTCCCATTCCCATTTTCTGTCTACCATCTCCAAACCCTTCACTATTCCCTTTCGTCTCCTCCCACCCCACCCACCGCGATCGAACCAAAGCGTAGCGAGCATTGAAATCATCTCCACCTCATATGACGGCCGCCATCATGGGATGTTCGTATTATCCTGACATTGACAAGTAGATACCTGCGTTTCGAGATTGCAACCGTAGGTGTTGAAGCCGCCATGCTTCTCGCAGGCAGTCACACAGGCTCCGTATCCGATGCATTTTGCTGTGGTGGTAGTAGCAACGGCTAGAGTTGAGAGGATGACACTGAGAAGACGCATGGTGAATGTCGTGTGTATGGATGCGTCGAAAGAGGAGAGAAGGTGGTTGTTTGGAAGATTGTTTCGAGGTGGTGAAGAATCTGATGGAGTAATTACTCTGCCAAGATGGTTTATAAATTTGTCCCAAGAACTGGATTATCTCGCTATCTTATATAGACGCCATCGGTCCGACGTGATACAAGACGAATGCCATGCAAGGCATAACCGTGATCTCATACTTTTACTAGTCCTTCAGAAGTTCAGTGGAAGTTTCCTGTGGTGGATAAGGTTGGTACTGTAATAGAGTAAAAGTCTTTGGAAAGGTTAGTTCAATGTTCAATAGCTACGCATGAGATGAATGCTAAGCGAGGAGGAAATACGAAGGGATACGAGACAAATGCGTACGATTGCACTAGTCAGACAACGACACTGACGTCAGGAATACCAGTTATTGTACAGTACGTGTATAAGGTTGCTGTTAAAACAGGCCGAGCCACTGGTAGGAAACTATTGTACAAGTACAGGCAGACCTCGATAAAATGTTATATTCGGGGGTATCCTTAGGGGTATAGCTAAGGTTATCCTTACAGCGAGATTGTTTCGGATGAAACAAACATTTTGGGACGCAGGTATTTAAGGTTGTAACAAAGGTATTCATACAGAACGTATCCTTGTATGGAGGTCGTACTGTCTACCAGTACGAGTACCTAGGTTCAACGGTTCAAAGACCCTGATCGCAGGCTTCCAGACGAATTTGCTGCCTTTATCCCTGCCCACTCGCATGGTACTTTCCAGAGAGATTTCAGTATTGTCCCTGTACGAAAGAAACTTGATTCAAGTCTTCTAGTTGCCACAGGGAAATGATGGATAACTTTTCGTAATGATAACCATTGGCCCAACTTGTTCCGAAGGACATGCAGAATTTGCTTAATGGTACATGTAACAACCCCCCTGTTCCAACTTTCATCCACCCACTGCCACTAGGTAAGAGAAAAGTGACTTCTTGCTTACGAGTCAACGGTTAGTAGGAGGGTTAAGTAGAAGTCTGGCTTAAAGCACTTACGGTAGAACCTGTGTATCTTCTATTTATTTCTCTATCTCAACTCATATGAGAACGGATAGGAAATAGCTGTCTTAGTTCAATACCAATTCAAATTCATAATATTAACTGCAT
>LT855415.1:377653-400570 GCA_900184765.1 Hymenoscyphus fraxineus | reverse complement strand
AAACCTAAATATGCTGCCCATTCCCACACAAACAATCATACACCCCCGTCGCCTGCGCACACGAGTAATTCCTCACCCCCCCTTTACCCGAACATCCATTTTCACAGGTACTTCTCGGCATGCAGACTTTCACGAGTCCGCTCCCTTGTGCCATGGTGGTAGAGAACATAGCGAGGAAGAGGGGGAGGATGAGGGTTTGAAGACGCATTTTAATGAGTATATATCTATTGTAGATACGTAGGCAAATAAAAGGAATCTCAGTATTTTGCTTGGTTTGCTTAGTTTTATTGGAGGAGAGGAGAGGAGGAGTATTCGGAACTCAAGTCGTCGAGAGGGTGAGAAAGAGATGTAATCTGTGTCTGGGAATCGAGCTCTAATATACATTATATAGCGACGGTACCAAGACGGCTGTCGGTCCGATGCTATATAAGATGTGGCCCTTGCAAGGCAGATCCCTTATCCCCGTCTATACTTTTGCTTTGTGAGGCGAACATGCTTTGGCACAGACATGCGTATCCATTGTACCCGAATCTTTCCAGGGGGCGTCCCCCCTGTTATCTAACGTTTTGAGACCTTGGGAAACTCTCGTTATTTCCGCCTGGGATGATGTTTCGAGGGAATTAGAGAAGACAATGGCGCTAGCGTAGTTACCTCCTAATATAATAGGTTCAAATTAGTAATAAGTACTAATGATGAAATTCTATATTCGATTATATATTAGTACGCTAGATCTCTAAAGGAGAACTAGTATATATAAGTAGTCGCGGGCATGACTAAGCTAATCACATGACCATCCTTAATTACCTCCAGTCTCACCTTATGAAAATATACTCCGTAGGTAGACAACTAGGTACTTCATCCCAGCCGAAACAAACGTATAATCTTCAAGGGTTTCTTATACTCTAGTACCAACCTAATCTAACCTAACAACCCTCTATATAGTCTACTTACAACGTATTATAGTACCCAGCACCCTCAGTTTCAACACATTCTTCGCACGTAGGAACACCGACACTTCGCTACACCATAGGCGTAAACAATTAACAACTACCTAATTAAAACTTTTCGAAAACTAGAATCGCTTACAGTCATCCATTAAAGTAGAAACAAACTACCTTATAATTAATTCCAAACGCGCCTTCGAACCTTTCTCCTCCCCAAAAGTAAGAAGACTCCAGCACAGAAGTCAGAAGAGGTAAAGAGAGCACGAACAATACTCATAAAGACTTATCCATCAGAAAGATATTTCTGTTCTTTGCTTTGATGAGGTATGGAAAGGATACAATAATATACAATTGAATAGAGATGAGATGGGATCATCTACTTGTAGGAAAGGCCCAAATCTATCTTGGGTAATATCAAAACAAGATTTTCTAACCCGATAGTGAACACCATAGAGATAGAATGCTACAATAACTCAGGCCTTTTGCTTCTTGGAATGTGCAGTAGCCGAGTCGACAACATTCTGCAATAACATGGCCACAGTCATGGGTCCAACTCCACCTGGAACTGGTGTAATAAACGAGGCAACCTCAGATGCAGACGCAAAGTCTACATCACCGGTAAGTCTCCATCCAGACTTCTTGGTAGAATCTTCAATTGAGTTGGTTCCAACATCAATGACCACCGCCCCTGGCTTCAGCCATTCCCCCTTTACAAAATTAGGAACCCCGATAGCGGCAACAAGTACATCCGCCAACTTGACGATGTTCTCAATCCCAACAGTATGCGAATGACACACGGTAACGGTCGCATGTGCGTCTTTTAGGAGATAGCTGACAGGACTTCCAACGATGTTACTTCTGCCAAGAACAACAGCGTGTTTTCCTTTGAGGTCAATACCCGTTTCTTGGAGGAGTACCATGACGCCTTTTGGCGTACATGGAATGAATGAGGGGCGGCCGCCGCGTTTTGCGAGTTCACCTATATTGTTTGTGCCGAATCCATCGACGTCTTTTTCATCTGATACCGCGGAAGTGATGGCGTTTTCGGAGATGGTGTTTGGAAGGGGTAGTTGGACAAGGATGCCGTGGACGGAGGGGTCGTTATTGAGGCGGTTTAATGTCTCGAGCAGGTCGTCTTGGGGGATGGTTTCTGGGAATTGGACGAGCTCGCAATCAATGTTGGCCTGGGATTAGTTAGTATCACTTTGGCGGAACAGGACTGGAAATATGTACTTCTTGGGCAGCTTTTAACTTCATGCGGACATAAGTAGCTTTGATTTGTTAACTTCAAGATATCTATAAGCTCCACAATATTACAACTTACTTGAATCGGGTCTGTCACCAACTAGAGATCTGGAATCAGCGATTATGTTTGATAGCAAAGAATGCGGGGCATACCTTGGATGATCTTAAGGGAGGGCTTATAGCTTGGATCGGTCTTTTGAGTCTCCTCGATTTCTGAACGTAATCTGGCACGAATTGCCTTTGCAATGGCAGTACCATCAATTTTGGTGGCGGTCATGTTGGATGTGATCCGGGTATCGTCTCTCTGAGGTTTTGGTGATGTTGATACAGGAGGACTAGAAAAGGATGAAGAGGTACTTGGGCTGCTGCAAGTGGGGGTGAATGAACCCCGCGGGGCTACCACTGCAGGATGCTGATGTAACGAGGCTGAACCGGAGAATTCCCGAGTGCCACAGCAAGAGACCGCAAGGCCAGATGGTGTCCAGGGGCAATTTTTGAAATGCAACCAATTGACATTCTGTCTGGTTGGTGGACCTTTGGATGCAAATCGAGATGATAGCAAACTCAATGGTTTGGGGAATTGACTACGCCATCGTCCTCGCATAAGCATGTCGATGTCGGATGCTGGTGAGAATAGAATAGGGGCAAGCGCCGCTATTCCGCGAGTCTAAGAGTCACACAAATGAGTCTTTATAACGGAAAGAATTGAAGCCGTTCAGAGCGATCGTCAACACGGCAACTCGATGACTTCCGTGAGTCAATTCCCATCTTACCTAATGAGTCTGTGCTGTGGAAGTGTTGGATTTCTGACTCTTCAGCACCATCAGCCCAGTGCATCTCTCTTACAGGGGTAAGGTCGGGGTCGGATCGGGAAGATTAGCGGCCTTGTCCATACCCGTGTACCCGGGGCATCCGCCCACCCTGGTTAACCGCCCACCACTACTTAGCTACTATAATTTATTATAACAAGCACCTTAAAAAGTGTTATTCAGTAGCTCAAATTGTAGCTCATTTACTCCTCTACACTTTCTGTTAGTTACTTTTTTTATTTTAGTTAGTACTTAGGCCTATTAAGATTTAATTTCTACCTTTTAATAGAAGTAATCTAGAATATTTAAAATTTCTAATAGTAAAAGAAAATACTACTACTCTACGCTATACTTTAATCTTATTTAAAAGAATTTATACTATGTGGTTGTTTTTCTATCGATTAACCATTATTGTTTTTTGGGCGGTTTACTTGGGTGGGCGGATGCCCCGGGTGCACGGGTAGCCGGCACTCGCTGATTGGCTGCGTTGCCCACGACCAAACATTTCAACATTCGTCCCTCACTGCTTCACCACCCCACCCAAAAGTTCGCTGCGCAGACGCTGAGCCGCCTTGCGAAAAGAAGTACAACTACCCCCGCACCCCCCGACCTCATATTCTACCCACCATACCAGAATCGCAAACATGAGGCCCATTCTGCTTCAAGGACACGTGAGTTACCAATTTCTCCCAAGATGCGGTCATCTCGAGTTTCTTTGATCATTTTCTAACAAGCATCATAGGAACGTGCCCTCACACAAATCAAGTGCGCCAACTTCCCACCACCGGCGCATAATATCTGAGCTGACCCCTTCGTAGATACAACAGAGATGGTGATCTCATCTTTTCAACAGCCAAGGATCAGCACATTTGCGGATGGTACGCACACAATGGAGAGCGATTAGGGACATACCATGGTCACCAGGGAGCTTTGTGGACCGTCGATGTCGACCCAACGAGTACACTCATCGCTAGTGGCGCTGCAGACAACACCGTTCGACTGTGGGACATTAAGAGTGGAAAGTGCTTAAACGTATGGGATTTCGATACCGCAGTCAAGAGAGTCGAGTTTAACGAGGATGGATCACAACTGTTGGCTGTCACTGAAAAGCGTATGGGTTTTCTGGGTACGATCGTAGTTCTGGATATCAATCTTGATCCCGAGGGAGAGCAAAGCAGTGAGAAGAGAATGACCATTACCTGCGAGGATGCTAAGGCTACTGTTGCTGGCTGGAGTTATATGTCAAAATACATTATTGCTGGTCACGAAGATGGAACGGTGTCGCAATACGATGCAAAGGTAAGGAACTTCATGGTGGATTAAATACTGCAGCAGTGCTGATTAAATTTTCAGAGTGGAGAGCAACTCGACAACACCCAGGTTCATGAAGTCGACATGCTTATAACAGATCTCCAATGGTCCCCAGACCGAACATATTTCATTACCGCCTCAAAAGACAAGACCGCAAAGGTACCCAGAACCCACCTTCATTATAAATGCAGAAACTGACAAAAACCCAAAGCTCATCACCGCAAAAGACCTAGAAGTTCTCAAAACATACCCAGCCGACACACCTCTCAACAGCGCCTCCATCACCCCAAAGAAAGACTTCGTCATCCTCGGAGGTGGTCAAGCCGCCATGGACGTCACCACCACCTCCACCCGACAAGGTAAATTCGAAGCCCGTTTCTACCACAAGATTTTCGAGGAGGAGATTGGTAGAGTCAGAGGTCATTTCGGTCCCTTGAACACGGTCGCCGTTGATCCACAAGGGAAGGGATATGCCAGTGGTGGGGAGGATGGATATGTGCGTGTACATCAATTCGACAAGGGATACTTTGACTTTACATATGAGGTTGAGAGACAGGCTAGAGCGGCCCTGCAACAGTAATTCAATTAGGAAAAAAATGGATCTCATGATGAATTTGGTTGCTTGATTGGCATTTTTTTGGCGTTCTTTCTCTTTTCTTTGTGGTTCTTCAATTTGGGTGGGGGCAAAAGCAAAATACAGTAGTTATGTAGGTTCTATTTCTATAAAGACTCATTGTCCTTTCTTCTCTGTTCCCATCTTACCTGTCTCTTGTGTTGGTTGTATATCATCTATCCACTTTTCTTACTCTCCCCTCCCATAATCCCTACCACATCCTACCACATCCTACCACATCCCATCCCATCCCATCCTCATAAATCCGAAAGAACCGCTCCAGCACTGCGATATCTTGTATTGCATATTTCATATTCCATATTCCATAACTCATATCAAGACCTATTTTTTTGTGTTTGTGTTTGGAACTTTGGCTGGTAGAGCTGAAAGGGGAAAGTGGAAATATGGAAGGGTTTACTAGGAGTGGGGGTGGGAGAGGGGGGTTGGGGATTTTCTGGGGTTTTATGGGGTTTGTGGGGTTTGTGGGGTTTTTTGATGTGTGTGTGTTGTGTGTGTTGGGTGTTATGTGTGTTGTGTGTTGTGTGTTGTGGTAGGTACAGAGAGGTAGGTAGAGAGGTAGAGAGGTAGAGAGGTAGAGAGGTAGAGAGGTAGAGAGGTAGGTAGGTAGAGAGGTAGAGAGAGGTAGAGAATCTAGTAGTGGCGGTTTAACAGCTTTGAAGGGTTATATTTTATGTCCTGGTTTGATTTGGATTCGGTTGGTTGGTTGTCGGTAGTTGGTCTCCTTTGTTACGGGGAAGAGAGGAAGATGATCTCGTGTATTTGTGGGGGTGTGTTTGAGTTTTTATATGTCTGTTGTGGAGAGAGGAGGGGAGGGGATGGATTACAGCTATAAGTACATATTATATAATAAGGAATTATTTATTTATATCTTTTTGAAATGGGGGTTTCGTTGGGTGTTTATTGTTAGTTTACCTAGTACGTAGGTACGTACTTACGTTTCTCGCTAAGGTTGGTAGGTAGTTAAGTATCGAGATGTTATATACCTTCCCGAGAAGGTCGTGAGATCAACTGTAGTGGCAACATTAACGCGGGTGTCGACAAGTATATATACGACAAAGACAAAGCTACGCAGATATATCTGTGTCTATGTGATAATTGTAAATTTGCTTAAGGGGAGATGGATGTTGGGTTGGGATGCGGATAAGGAATGGGAGGTTGGGGATTTGGGGGGGAAGGAAAGAGGGGGATTGAGGGATGGCTATCCTTTTGGTATGCTTTGTTGATGGGTGTTTGCGCTCTTGAGTTTGTGTATAGGACATATGGAATAGTAAAGAGGCGGTGTGTGACTTTTGTTGGCTTGGCACTGTATGGGTTGCGATTAGGAGGTGGATGTACAGTATAAGTTGGCTACGCAATATTTTAGAGACTCATACATACTCAAACACAATTCTTGAAAAAGAACTACTACCGTCCAAGACTGCCGCTATGGCTAGATATATCCACGTCACTTAGTAGTTTTGAATATTCCTAACACAAAGGTATATTGCGCTTTTGAAGTTATGTTAGTTTTATATGGAGCTTCTTACTACCTTAGCGGTTACTAAATCAATAGACCCTACGTAATTGCGTAGAAGATTATGGGTTCATCGGCTTTACAGGTATCCTTTCACTTTTTAAGATCCCGATTCCTCATAATTAAAACTAAAAGTCTTAGATGTACACCTTATTAATACCAGCTACCTACTTCCTACAGTTAGTTAAAGCTATATATATAAGTAGAAGGGACCAAAGAACAACTTCATTAGTTAGGATACACAGCTTTAGGTTCTAAACCAGATCAACAGAGTGAACTGGAGTAGATCACTAACACACCCTATATACTTTGATCCCCTCCATCCCCTATATAACCATTCACTTCATTCACTATATTCACCCTTTCGCAGTCATATCCTTAAGTAACACAGCTCCCACCAAGTCTTCTAGTACATGTCTGCGTAGCTNTTTTTTTGGAGGGGGGTAGGAGATGTGGGAGTGGGAGCGAGGGTAAGAGGGGGACAGAGAGATAGGGAGCTAGGTGGAATTTGATGCTCATATCTAAAACTTTTGCTAGGGTCTGGGATTTGTTTGGTTTAGTGTAGTGTTTTTGAGGGGAATAGAGGGCAATGTTAAATTCAATAGAGGTCGTATTGATGGTGGGTGAAGAGAATTATTCATTTGATCTAGAACTGTGGTATGGTCCGTTTGGGTGGTATTGGGCGATGGCTTGGATAATGGATATATAGGAGGTAAGCAAAAGTAGCGTTTTTCCTAATAGGGGTGGTTAGGGATGCTTTGTTCAATGATTTGACATAGTGTTATTCAATCTGTTTGATTGAGCATTATACTTGAAAGTCCATTGAGATGGTCACCTATACAATACTTTGGCTGGACTGTTGTGTTAGGTCCATTTGAGTTGGATAGAGTAAAAGGAAAGCGTGTGATATTAAGCATTTGCTACTGTGCGTATGTATAGTCTGCAGAATCGCCAACAAGCTTTTGAAATATTTATTCTGGGACTGACCAAGCCCATTCTCATTATTTCCTGTTCATCCAGAGATTACAAATATCCAGTTCATATTCCCTTTTTCATCACTGTCAAAGTCCAAGATGCCAGCATCTCAATACTGACCCAAAACTCCCTTCCGTCCCACAACCTTGCCATTCCAATTACCATTAGATCTCTCCAATCGTACAAATAATCTTGCCCATACTAGCATCCTTCTCCAGATACTCATGAGCTTTCACAATATCCTCCCACTTAAAAACTTTGTCCACGAAAATCCTCAACTTCCCACTTTCAAAATCTCCCAGGTACTCCTCAAGCTTATCCCTCAATCTCCCTTGATACGTCAAGTCTCTACTCCTCAAACTGCTTCCCTCAAACCGAATCCGTCTCGTCACGAACTTCGTAATATCCACTCCCGCCGGTAGTTTGGTCCCGCTCAAAAACCCAAGATTCACGATTCTTCCATCAACCGCCGCAGTATCCAAGTTACCCTGGAAGTAGGAGGGCCCAACAAAATCGATGATTATGTCGACGCCTTTGCCATTAGTGGCGGCCATTATTTCTTGCGACCAGTTTTGTGTCTTGTAGTTGAATCCTGCTGTTGCTCCCAGAGTGTTGACGCAGAAATCGATTTTCTCCTGTGATCCCGCTGTAACGAAGACTTGCGAGGCGCCTGCGAGTTTCGATAGCTGGATTCCGGAGATGGAGACTGCAGATGCACCGGCGTGCCAGAGAACGGATTTTCCAGGCGTGAAGCAACCGACAAGGTGGAGGGCTTGTGTGGCTGTTATCCAAGTCTGTTGGAGACGGTTCTCATCAGTTCCCATTCTCTAGTCTTGCAATTGTAACTGTCAAGATATGTACCGCAACTCACCTCAGGAATCCCAGCAGCCTCAACCCACCCCAGCCCCTTAGGCTTATGGATCAACATATGCGTACTAACAGCAATGAACTCCGCATATGCTCCTCCATACGCTAGACCAAAAACCTCGTCGCCCTCCTTGAACGCCTCTTTCTTGTCTTCAAACCCCTCTTTCTCGGGACCAATCGACTGAATTACTCCGCTGAATTCGACGCCGAGAGTTGAAGGTGCGCCTGCAGGCACTGGATAGTGTCCTTCCCGTTGCATCAGGTCCATTCGGTTGAGGCCGAAGGCTTTGATAGCCACGAGGGCTTCGCCTGCGGAGGGAACGGGCTTGGGGATACGATCATGGAAGAGGGATGAAGCGGGTCCGCGGGAGTTTTTTATTCCTGGGGGAAGTTAGAACTTTTCGGATATATATCTTGGGGAGATAAGGGAGGGAAGTAGACGAACCGACTGCTAACATGGTTTCGGCCATGGTGGATTGCGGGGGAATTGGGGTAATGGTTATTCGGAATGAATGTCAATTGAAAGGTCAAAACTTGAAAATTATTATCAAAAGTGATCGGAGGGACGTTTTATGTGTGTTGAAGACGTTCAGCTTATAAATCGGATGGTGGGTGTGTTGACATTGAATGGTGGGGTTATAGGTAATGGTGATGACGACAGTGGGGTAGCTGTAGGTCGCTTACTAAACGCAATATTTAGGAGTTGCCATTTTGGGCAGAGTTGATTTGCGATCGGAGAATCGTATGACTGGGATTGCAAATGGGAGTGAAATAAGTACACAGAAAGCTGAGAATCTTCTTTTTGGGGGAGGAGGGGAGGGGCGGAAGGGTCAATATTGTGTTTCCTATTGCAATTCATAGACAGGGGTGCGAAGCCAACTTTCGGTTGCAGTTTATTGAGAAAGGAAGACTTTTCTGAAGGTTGGTGCTGTTATGAAATTTACCTAGGTATTTGTTAAAGTATCGGGTGCCAGGGAATGATTTGTCTTTCCGGTGAAAAATGAAAATAACATAAGACTGGGATGCTACACAGCTCAACTTTCGCTACTCTATAACTATTTAGAGAGTAGTAGCAAGCTTATGGAGAGATTTTGAGATTATGTAGTTAGTTCTCATGTCATGATAACTCGGTCTTTGGTACGTGTATACTCGAGGGTAAATATATATAGAAGAGCGCAAGAGAAAATAATCGCCAGCGTGAATTCTCCTGGTCACAGTAATATTAGGCTCACGCGTTTTTCGATCCCAGCGTATCAAAATATGTTTTGGTTTTGTATTATTATTCAACTAGACCACATTAGAGACTTAATCTTTCCTGATATTCTTCAACAGTTTAATATGCTGGTCCTTATGCGAGTTCAAGTCAAGTACTAATAGTCAGTGCGTCTTCCTACTGCGTGGGCGCTTGTTGTATTACTAAATTCACTAAGGTTTGATTTGATTTATTGTTCCCTCCAAAAGAAAGTTTTTCGAAAGCTGGGTGCAAATGTTATTTGATTTGGTACCGTACTTCTTGTGTTCAGTATACGAAACTACAATAGACACCTGCTGTGGCGATATATGGGAACGAGATGGCATTTTGATAGCAATGCACTAGATAAGGTTCACAATGAAGTGGAGATCCGTCAAATCGCCCAACTTGCAAACCGAATTAGCTCACACGGACCTCATTGATTCGTGAACCACTTCATTCATCCTCAACCCCTTCTTCTCAGTCAACATGACCCCACAGAATCCATCTGCATGTTCCAACTTCTCCTCTATCGTCCCAAATTCCTGCTCATCATCTTCTTCTCTTGGCCATATCGTTAAAAATCGATGGCCGAGCGAGCTCAAGAATAGTCCTCCAATAGTGCACCACGGAAGCAAGGTCTTCAGTGCGAGGAGATCACCCAACATGATGGAGATTGATAAGCCCACCAGAATCGCCGTTCCAGTTATATGATCCTGGTATCTATCATTCCGATGTGAATGTCGATACGCTGTTATCGCAAACGCGAAACTGACGCAGGCGACGAGTACGAGAGGAGGTGGAGGATCGTTGAGAAACTGTGGTAGTTGAACATTTCGGAGTTTCGTCGAGTACATTTTCTGTTTGTTGAATATGTTAGCTGGGGACAGAGAACAGGCAAGTGCCGTAATTGAAATCCACAAACCAATATATTTCCTAAGCTCTTGTTTTCTGCGATGTTACTTTCTTGGCTCTTCGTCCTGGCACTACTGTGTATCCAAGCTCCTAATACTCGACTGAGAGTCCTCGGGACTATGTCTTTCTCATATCCTAGCCAGTCTCTCTTGCTCTGCAAATTGAATGTCTGAGGGCAGATGGGCTGCGGGCAGAAGTTCTGTATATTGCGAGCGCTTTCTGCTGCCACAATCAATGAAGCACCGTCGCTCACCCTATGCCAGCGCTTAGATGGGGCTCTTGATGCTTTATTTCGTTCCGGCTTCTTTTCTTTCCCGATATATAAATCCTTTGCTCGTTCGGCTGGGGTTTGACGAACCCCTCCAGGGCTCGAGGTGAGCGGCTGATCGTGCATTTTCATAGCACTTTGGACGTATATTTGATCTTTCACCACTTGACGTTTAATCCTTCTGTACTCAGAGAATAAAGAGGCGATTCAAACCAGAGAAAGGAGTACTTGGTGACGAGGCGTTGATGTGATGTAGATATCAGGATGTGCAGTTGCGGTTGACGTTCCACTGCCAGTTGGCATCCTTTGTGTCAGCTTGGGGACACAGCCCCAAGAGGCTGTCAAGCTGGCAGGGGGGCCTACTTCAACCGCAGCTTACACTCAGATTTGCTCTCCACCCTCTCAATCATTCAACCTCGAATCAAGCTGCCTTATCTTTTCCCTCTTGTCACCATACCTGTATTGCGAACGGAAGTCTCTTCTTCAACTATACCCACAGTGAGTTGACCATATTTGGTCAATTACCAAGTGATCCATCGGAGCTGTGCGGTTTCGGGATAGATTTGGAAGCAAAGTCTGTAGCAGAATTGTAGGTTGCTCGACTCGAACTCGAAAAGGGTCCTTGGCTTATATGTGACATGAATTAGGTCGACACAAACGCTGGAGCCTCGCAGTTTGGGGTTAGAAGGATTGCCGCGGCCGTCACAGAACAAGAGAACTCTTTCCGGTCCGATGGATTTACTCCAAGATGTGGAGAAGAAGACTCTTTGGACACCACAGGATGCTCTCCTCAAAAACAAAGCTCAAATATCAAATCTGGCCTCACCAGTAACATCCGCAAGCTTGATGCAAATTGAAGCTGAAGTACGACAAATATTGCAAGAGCGGTGGGTTGAGCAACAATGGCTTTGCGCTGAGTCTGTAAAGTATGCCGGCTTTGGCATGGCTGAGGACAAGTGTATTGAGGTAGACAACAAACAAGCTACGGTCTCTCAGGCAGATACGGGCAACCCTCCCAAGTTGGGCAAAGAACAGTGTCAAGCCCTGATAGCGCTGGATGGAACTTTGTTGAACGAACACGACCTTTTCTTAGCAAGCCAGTATGACGTTTTTAGCCTCGCTTTGCAATGTTTAGCTATTAAAAACGCTATGGCAGCACGAAAATGGCGATATGGAAGTCATTCATTCTTAGAGTTGCTAAGACATCGTCTTCCAGCGTCCTTGGACCATATGCGCGCATATGCATTCACTTACAGTTACTCGGGCTGTGGACAAAAGCCATTGACCCGAGTTTGCTCGCAAGTTCTCAAGCTCTACGACAAAACGTATGGCACTCTTCTTCAAGCAATCAAATCCTCTTGGGCCTGGAATCCCTTCGCAGTCTTTCCAAAACACAAACACCACTTTTCAATTGGTACAATAATTTCATTCATTCTATTCCAAGGATCAGTCGCTGCACCATTAGATCGAGACGTATCCGGTGCGCAACCAAATGGTTTTGGGACATATTGGGATAATCAATATCGTCATTTCACGGAAGAATACTCAGGCCCCTTACTAATGAATTCTGCCTGGGGCATTCTTCTGACGACTCTCTACTTCATCATCACGTATTGCGACCGAGGCAGATGGAAAGAAACCGATCTCCTGTTGATAGCCACCAGTATATTGTCTGGTGGCTCATTTTTCCTCGGAATGAGTGAATGGTTGTCCTACTGGCAACTTTCGTTTCTCTGGCTACTCAATGCCTCATTAAACGCCCAGTTCATCCAGCAAAAGCTGACCGAATTTCCAAGGTCTGGGCAACTGACCGCCTTTGCAATCGGATCACTTGGGTTCGCATTGGCAGGCATCTTAGCATTTTCCATGACTGCTTCTGATGGACCGTATGAAAATTCATGGATCCTCGCAGCTATGTTGGTTCTCCCGATAACCGTCTTCCTGGCTATCTCATGGTTGGTCTTGCTGCGAAATACGGGGATAGCTAGATATCTGGAAGACGGTGGTTATAATGCTCCCGTGTCCGCGTCTTTGAAATATGTCGTACTGGGGGCTGTCATATTGGTGTTACTACTGTGCCTGTTAGGGAGGAATTGATTGCGGCAACATGGAAACCCATCTTGAGCTCGATGAGCTACACTGATTGGTGAAGATGCATTAGCTTTCCTCTTTTGCACAATGTGTACAGCTACGTTAAGGGTGCTAAGATCTTCCATCAATTTACGTTATCTATGATATATTAAATGAAACATACGGTGATTGGGGGAATCATAGTTCAATGAAGAGTGATGAGCCATGAAATTATCTCTTGCTCAATATACAAAACTTCCGGAAATATCTAAATTTCGAATATAGTTGCTATAGATACTGTATTCTCTTCACTCACTATGACCTGACCTTGACCCTCAGTACATTTTATTCAATAAGTGTAAAATAGTATACTGTAGTATCACTCTGCTGAATCTTAGTAAATTCTATCCTCGAATGGGACATGAATGCACCCAGAAAAGAATTCGACTATTTAAGTATATAGAAACACAAAGTCTCAAGCAATCGATCTTATGTCTTCTGTTTTTAGCTGGAAATATCCCTTGGAAAGACATCAATTCATAAAACGAAATCTGAGGATAGCGGAATTGGATCAGGGGCACCTCATGAGAAGTCCTTTAATTTTCAAATCTAGAATTTTCCATTAACATACCAGGTCTACACATAGTCTCCTACTGATCTGTCGATTTACAAATATAGGAGAAGTCCAAGGCACACGAAGCGTAAACTTATCATCAGCACATTTTTATGCCATTCATTAGTTGATCCAGTTCAGAATCCCGGAAAGATTTCGATTTTCTTCTAAGAAGAAACAACTCTCCCGTATAAATAAAAAGCCCGAACAAACCACACAAAGCCCCCAAGTTCGACCTCAACTTGCAAAAACAATCCTTTCTATGTACTAACTGGGCTGTGAGTTTGGTATATAAGAGTGCCGTATAGGCGCAGTTCCTACGACAGCCGACAAAACGCTTATAGTAAAAGATATAAGTAATATATATAAATTGAAGCAGTAAATGTTATTATTTATTACTTAATGTAAATAAAAAAGCAAGTTTAATTTCTACTTATAACTAATTACTTTACAAATGAATCTTGTTTTATAATAATACTCTAGAATGTTAAGCAAATTAAATTTTCTTAGTATTTACTAAAACATAAAGTATTTTATTCTTTTGAAAATATATTCCAAGTTGTATGCAAGATCTGATTATTTTATTCAATATTAGACAAAGGAGCTTAAATAAATATCGTTTATAGTAGTTAGATAGTTTATCAATTAATCTAACTAATTTCTATCTTAAACTGTTACTTTACATAATCTGGAATATGTACAATAATAACCTTCGGTTAGATATTAGTTTTAATAAATAGATAATTTCGAATTTATTATTGTCTAATAGTAAATAACCATTAGCTAGCCTACTCTCCTCCCTTGGGACAAGAATACCTAAAGGTATCTAAGTACGTAGTCTTTTAGCTAACTATGCTTAGCTATGCCTTTTCTATCATACAAAATAGAAGTCTGTTATTCAATACTAAATTAGTATAAGCTTAATCCAGGTAATAGCGAAAATGATCGTTACCTTCTTCTCATTTCTAGTCTAGAAGTACAAATTCTATAGCTTGCCCTTCCTTTCTTGCTAGCCGACGTCTATAGTCTAGGCGCCTTAACGGTTTCTTATGGTCTCGATAGAAAAAATAACGATAATCTTAGCATTCTCCTCTTTATCCCCCACAGAATCTCGTTGCATCGGCCCTGGTCGTTGCGTGATTCTGCAGTGACCTTTTCGACATTTCTATAATAATTTGGCTGCCGAAAATCCCCATAATAGGGGGGTGGCTTGAGAATCCGAAGACTTCACGCAACCCAGCACTGTTTACAAGATAGCCGGGGATACCCACAGAAACGGTAAAAGAGGTCCGAAAGGATTCTCGGGTTTTGGTTTGTTTTTTCATCTCTCCGACGCGTTTTCTATTCAACTCGCTCTTTAGGTAGCTTTATTTGTAGATCTTATAAGATACTAGAGGCATGTAAAGAATAAAGTAAACATAGAGAGAACGCCTAGTTGTGGCACTAGCGGCTCCGATATAGGAGCTAACTAACGACTACATGTGTCCGGAATAAAACCAGTACCTTTCATGGGATATGCTAGCGCTATATGAGGAGGGGGGGCACTCAATTCCAGCAGACAACTAAACTTACTACACGTGCATTTGTGGCAGGATTTCCAAAATAAACTCCAAAGCTATCTCGAGTTTCTCTTGCTACTCGCTATAAGATCTTGAGTATTTGCTCATACACCTTTAAAGGTCTACTGGTCTCTTTCCGAACTAAAACTGGCTCTTTCCTTGAACAACAGTGGAGCCATAACATTTGGCATGATATTGAAATCAAGTGGCATACTAGGAGGTCTTTTCTGTCCCTCTTCTGGATATTTAATATCATATTGAGTCAAAAGGTGAATAAATATGAGCTTCATTGCATCCTGGGCAAGAAATCGACCTGGGCATGCGTGGAACCCAGCTCCAAAATGTAGCGAATCGTCTGTGATGGAGGCGAAGTGAAACTTGGTAGAGTCAATCTCATCACGTTTGCGTAGGTAGCGCTTTGGATCGAAAGTGCTGGCGTTGGGGTGTATTTTATCATCCAAGGCAATTTCGAGATTAGGGAATGCGACTTGAGTACCTGCTGGGATAACGAGACCATCTTTGAACTTCCAGTCTGCGACAGCCACTCGCTGCATCGTCACTAAAGTCATATATGTAAGCAACTTCCCTTGAGAGAGAATTAGGAGAAACTGTAGGGCTTTTTTTGACACTTACGTTGAGGAAATGAATGATAACGCTGGCTTTCCTTCATGAAGCTATCCATAATTTTGAGCGAATTGAGGGCATTACGAGACCAAGTAGGATATTTCTTTTGTACCTCAGAAATCTCTGCTCTGATTTCGGCCATGGATTCTGGGTAATCCAACATATCAAACAGAATAGATAACTCGGTAGCGGAGCTACTGTGAATAGACGCTACGGTAAGAAGAAGTTCGTCTTGAGCTAATGCTTCCGCAGTCAGCTTCTTTCCAACGCTTTTGTATTCGTCGACAAGCCACTGCACCGCATCGTCATATATCGGCCTGTCTTCCGACTTGGAAATTTGACTGCGGATTTCAAGAATGGGCCGCAAAATCTCAGCAGCTTGTTGCCGAAACTGGAAAACTGTCTTCGTTTCTTCGTCACGGTATTTTGCTAGCCATCTGAGCCTGGGGTGGAATTTAGCTCTCACTCCAGGAGCTGCTCTCACAACGTTCATCGTGTATTTGAGAGCCGTTTCCTGCCATTGGGGTGAGCTTCCTAACTCTGGTCCAACCAACACCCGTGCAAAGACTCGCGAAAATAATTGTACGAGAGTTTGGTATGGTGCCATGGTCGTCCATTCTGAATAAGCAGATCAGTCAGCATCTCAATATCCGTTCATTAGGATGCGGTGCTTACCAGGGCATGCAAGCATGTGGTCTTTGAATGCTGCGATACATTCGTATTGCATTGGCTCGATCATATTGGCTGAATGTAACAATATCAGTGGTCAGAAATCTTTTCGTGAGCATGAAACTAACGGAGCGATCGATTGAGGTCCACCCTTGCCATTTTAACTACTTCATCTGTTTGTATCGGTCCACCAATATGTTTCAACTCAAAAGACTAGATTATATCTTATTAAAACACTGATCACCAAGATTTGTGAAAATCTGCTAAATGACCAACTTACTCTTTCGGAAAACAGCGGATAGCTCAAGCCTGTCTGCGGAGCATTTTTGACTTCTTCAAGATATTTCATGGGCAAAATGGCGATCGGACGCTTGGGGTTGTAAGCATTACGGATAGAGAATGCTTGTCCATTTCTTGTATACTATCGAATTGGTTAGCTATATGAACAGATTAAGAGGTCCGCGAATATGGCTAACTTTCTCGTAGCCTTCCCCCATGAGTGTTTTCGTCTCGGCACGATAACGTGCCATAGAATTGTCACCCTCGAACTGAACATGGGGAATTTTCAGCTTCGGCTGGGGTGCCATGAGTTTCCATAGAAAAGATATCGTGGTAGCCACAGCCACGATTATCAAAGTGGTTGACATTTCGTTCTCGCGGCTCTGTAAGACTTACAAAGGGTACGTGTTCGATGTGAAGATTGGTACAAAACAACAATATTTGGAGGTTTGGCAGGTGAGATAATGGGCAGATGATTGTAAGGATGTGAGAGGTTGTTGGTTCTCTGCATGGTTGGACTCGAATGGCAGGCAATATGTCATGTCCCACCAATAGATCTCATTTTGCCAAGATTAACCAACAACACCCTGAAAGATAAGCGAGAATGGGTACAGGGGACGATCGACTTAGACCCACACCACCAAGACTAGACCTTTATAAGCACGCAGAAGGAGTTGGTCATTACATACGCTGGCTCGTAGAATATTTTGGAACTAAACTTATAACTGTCTTTTCACCCCAAAACTCAGCCGTGCCAGACGCTGAAGTACACAACGAAATTCAGACTGCGGAGATAGCGATGCCAATTGGAGTTGAAAAGACGAGCTCGAAGGAATGTCAGTCTTTGCTCATTATTATCCATGAACATGTCTGGAATCGTGGGTGGTCTTGATGATCCGTCGTGTCGACAACGTTTCGCAACAATTATTCGAGAATAAGAAATAGGGATTACGTCAGGGGTTTGAATGATTTCTTTTTTGTTAAGATATCTGCTATTTACTTACTACACACTATCGTGGCACTAGCCTCATTTCTGGTTACTCAATGCCCACCTGCACCTCACTTCGCACATTGGAGAGTTTTGCCCTTCCTATCTCGCAAAACCTTTCAACATGGTAAGTCTGCGAAGGTTCCGACAACACCAGTACTGGAAGAACAAAGTTTGTGGCTGGTGGACCAAAGGCAACCACTTGGTGAATTTGATAGAGAGCTCCTGAATGACCCACTGCCAATTTGGTGGTGTTACTCGAGTGAATGTCAAAAGCAACCATATATCACACATAGCGCTCAGCCAAAATAATTCTTTTGTTGCACGTCGCAGCTTCGAGATGGACGTCGAACTTGTCCAATGAGCAGTTTGCGCTTAGAAGCAAGGTTTGACGCTAGTGATGAGGTAGGCCTATTCACTCAATGATTTCTAGACTCCCACGTGGCTCCCAATATCAATGTGACATCTGCGTTTATGTCAAGGTGAATATGTAAAGTGAATTTCCACGTACTGGTTCTGAATGGGTTTACGCAACAGAAAACAGTCATTGATCTCTGCAAGATAAATCACATCAAATGTAAGGGCCACTATACCACCATACGATTCAAACTTGAGGATCATATCTTGCCTACCTATGCTTCAGCATCTCAAAGATATTCCATAATCATCTCAACGCTTTCCTGCACATCATTTTCACATCGAAATGCCGCCATCAAAAGTGCCTGAGAACTATCTTCCAAAACACAAAAGACCACTGAAGGTTCTCACTTTAGAAGGAGATGGGCTTCAAGGAATAGCTCAAATGATGATACTCAAGGAGTTGCTTGCGAAGCTCGCTTATGAGCGTGGCAGTCCCGGAATGATACTAAGACCATGCGATGTCTTCGACGTTATCTGCGGCATCGGTGGTGGAGGATGTCTTGCTCTTCTACTTGGAAGACTACAGCTAGGTAGCGACCGAGCTCTCTCTGAATGGGAACGCATCGGAGATACATGTGAGAGAGGAAATGGGGACAAACCATCTCGAATCAACAAGACGAAGTTTGAAGAAGTCGTCCGCTCCATCGTGCAACGCACTCATGCTGGAGATAAGCTCAAAGATACTAGCGCCGCACAAAAGACCTGTCGCCATGTGTTTGCCGCAGCTAGAACGAACTCAATCGACCCAAGATGGTTCCTCTATCGCGCTTACGATGCCCCCAAGTTCGATGTGTGCTATGGTAACCCCTGATTTGCCGTTTTGACCAATTAGACTATTGTATTCGCCGTACAATAGATTTGCGGAATGCCATTATGGCGGTCACAAATACGATAATCCATTCCATAATGAGCTTTTGTTGTAGCTTGCTACGGTGTGGAACCAGTAGGGTAGCGGGTGTGGAATGAGGAATGGAATGTGGCAGGTAAACACCACAACAACATACAAATCTATATGAGGGTCTGTGTTCCCTGACCCTTCTTTCTTCTCTACCACCACTGTCCTTACCGATACTTTCTTTTATTATGGACGCCGCCGACCCGGCTATGTCGCCATCCGTTTGTAACGTTATCCGGATAACGAGGTGGAAATAGCTAGAGAGACAAGAGTACCACCACAGCAAAAACGACGAAAACCTACTACTAAAAAGCCAGGTAACAACACCAAAAAAAGGGACGAGGCGGAGCGAGAGTTGGTGCTGGGCGTCCACGAAAGGCGAAATAATCACTTGAAATAGCTTCACTTTTTGCTTGTTTGTAGCGTGGAGTTTGTGCTTTAATTACTTCTTTTGGGTTGCTTTTGCTTTATTTACTTTCTTAGGCGAGGGGTGTGCTTTAATTAAAACCCAACTTTATTTATTAATAAAAGTGACGAATAATTCGCATCCTAGAAGTGATCAATTAATACCGTCTAATCCACCATGCGTACTAATCGACGAATCACTGGTAGCGTTGATCAATTCGTCGATTTGAGGGTTACAATAGCACAGATGGTGCCCAGGCGGGTCCTCAAGAGCCCGATAAATGCGAGCTCTTCAACGCATTTGCAGGAACGAGTGCGACGGAAAGGTTTTCTTACGCATGGAGAGAGACCGATTCCAATAACATACAGACAAGTTTGAGCAACGGATTTCCCAACCAACAAAACATCAACGAGATTGCTGCATGGGAGATCTGGGCACTCTACGGCGGAGCCGAAAACGTGAGAAATTCAATATTTGTGAATAATGGACCTGGTCCCCCGCACAATAGTGAGATCAGAAAGATCTTGGGTGTTCACAGCTGGTCTAAGATTCCGTCTACCAATTTTGACCGTCAAGTGCACCCGGAGGGCTCTGTGAAGAAGTTCCAGTTCATCCCTGATGAATCCGTAAAGGGTGCCATATTCGGGGAAGACGCTGTCAGGCTGGAAGTCAGGAATGCAACAAGTGCGTGGTTGTCAAAACATAAGGTTGCAGACACTTTGGAAAAATGTGCCCATGAAATGGTTTTCTTGGAATCAAATGGGTATCTACCACCACCATCACCACCACCCCCTTACACCTCCTCGGATACGAAGAAATCCTTTCAGGATGAATAAGATTTCTAATCGCTATTTATATTTCACTATTTCTGTCTTGCTTGTTTCAGCCTAGACTGGAGTTTGTTACTTATTAGATGCTCTCTTGGTAGTATTAGATCATGAATAGTAGTTTGATAACACAATTTTCAAAATTCGGCTTACAACATTAAAACGAGAACTTACTTCTGAATCTGGATTTCACGTCTGATTAGAGAGCTAGAAAGACTACGCCTTCAAGTTCAACTGCTCCTCCTGTCCCTTCCTAGCAGCTAACACCTCCCTCTGCCTATTTCTCTCCTCAATCCCCGTATTAATATTAAAATGCGCCCGATGAATCTCCCTATACAACTCCCCAGCCGTCCCACTAATCGTATTCGCAAAAGTTCCCGTGATTTTGGTAGTCAATTGATCAGTACTGACGGGAACCGGCTCATGGGCTCGCAAGACAAAAACAATGGAGTAGCGATATCGCCGAGTTGTTTTTGACTGTGAGTCTAGAGTGGGAGCTGGATACGAAACGACTCGGTGACCACCGGATTGGTAGCGTGAGTTTGAAAGTCGTTCGAGTTGTCGTCCGACCATTAAGCTGCCTGCCGGTTCCGAGAAGGTTTTCTCGATAGAAAACCAGTATTGGGAGGTTCGGTTCCAGACTTCGAGACCGGGGGTGTCACCAATTACGAGGGAGATGAGACCTAAGTCTCGATGTGCTGGAATGTAATTTAGCCATCCATTTCTTCATCGAAATCCGAAAGTCACACCCCATGTCTACATAATATGACAACTTACCTTCGGCAACCGTCTTCATCTCAGTCTCACTAGAACTACTCTCATACCGAAACAACCTCAGCAAAGTCGCCGTCTTCTCAACCCCCAACTTCCTACAAGGCTCCGAATACACCCCTAAAGCATCAGGCGGTAGACCCAAACTCTCAGCTACCCTCCTCACCAAATCATCCAACAGACCCCCCGCAACGTCCCAGAAAGCACTCGCCGCATCCCTCAACTCCATGGGAACCCTCTCTAAACTCCTCAAAGTAATAAACTCCTTCTCCCCAGGGACATGATTCCACCCCTCCTCCGTTCCCGCGCGAGTTTTAAACTCGTGCTTTTTCTCGGCTGGTAAGTCGAAAAATACTTTACTGGCTTCAAAGAGTGCTTGCGAGCTAGTTTGGAGTGGATCGACGGGTCGGTCGAATGTGAGTTTTGTCCAGCCTTGGTCGGAGAGCGCGAATGAGTGCTCGGGTAGTATGTGGGGTAGCTCGGTTGGAATTAAAGGGGGGAGAATGTTGGGTTCTGGTTTAGGAGGTTTCTTGTGACGTTTCGGAAGGAGACCTGCTGAGATGGCTTTGGCTTTTATGCTTGTGAGGAAATGCATGTTGTGAGGTGATAGATGAGTTGATGTGTGTATTAGTGAGAGATCTGGGTCCAGCTACGAGCTTGCCCGGCTTGTCTTTGGGAATAAAGTGTAATCTCAAAATGATTGCTGGCCTATGAATCATCCAGAGGGAAAATTGAATCTATAGAACCAGTAAATTAAGGAAATCTGCAAAAAGTGAATCTGACAATAGCTGACTCAAATCCAACTTGACGTCAAGGTTCAGTGATACACATCATCATGTGACCTTCGGCCACACCTCGGCAATCCCCTATAGTAGCTATCAAAAACGTGTTCCCATTCGTCCATCCCCTTCTCTAGACGCAAACCACCTCAAATCACCAAATGAGTCCCAAGCCCGCCCCCAAAAAGGAACAAGAATCGGGTTCTGGTTCTCAAAATGCAGACTTGGCAACCACCTCAACTGGAGGAGCAACCCTTCTCATCGCCCTCCAAGTCGGTTCCCGTGCCCTAACATTCATCGTCAACCAGATTCTGCTGCGGTTTCTCTCCCCTTCCATCCTAGGGATCTCAACACAATTAGAAGTCTACTCCATCTCCGTTCTTTTCTTCGCACGCGAGAGTTTGCGTGTGGCGATTCAGCGACAATCTGATGTATCCGAGGTCCCTGATGCAGACGCATCATCAGACGAAAATGAGAAGGCGAAGCCAAAGCAGAAGTCCTCCAAAAAAAGGGGGTTGAAAGAAAAACAGAAACAGAAAGTCGCGGTGAAGAAAGAAGACAAACCATTTGGAATTTCCGCTGAAACGCCAGCGGGAAAAGCACAGGCAATTGTGAATCTTTCTTACCTCTCGATATACGCAGGAATTGGGTTTGCCATTCTACTAGGAATGCTTTACCTCCGTGCCACCACTTCAGATATCTCAATCCAAGAAACGCCCTTTTTCGACGCCGCGTTGAAGATCTATGGTGTTTCAGCCATCCTGGAATTACTTTCTGAGCCATGTTTTGTGGTTGTGCAACATAAATCTATGTATAAGATTCGAGCTAGAGCAGAAGCTGTGGCTACGTTACTGAGATGCTTGGCTTGCTGCGGGACAGCTATCTGGGCTTCTCAGGTACGTACTTCTCTAATCCACTTAATCATAGTCATGTACTAATCTTTTCTAGTCTAACCTCGACCTCGGCGTCCTCCCCTTCGCAATAGGACAAGCTGTCTATTCCGTGATGCTTACCCTAGTCTACTACGCCAGCACCAGCTCCCTCGCTAAAGCATCCGGATTCTCACTCTCGCTAACCCCACTCTACACAAGGTAGCCACCCCCTATCCAAACCAAGTTTACCCAATCCTCGCTACAGATCTAACACATACCAGCAACCCCGCCAACATAATCATCCTCACCCTCTGGCCCGACACCCTCCTCCACTTAGCATGGAACTTCTTCACGCAATCAATCCTAAAGCACCTCCTCACCCAAGGCGACACCTTACTAATCTCTCTCTTCTCCTCCTCCACCGCCCAAGGAA
>LT855415.1:301046-377607 GCA_900184765.1 Hymenoscyphus fraxineus | reverse complement strand
ACCCTCCTACGGGGGTACACCCTCCTCTCCATCACAGCCGTAACCCTCGGCCCCGTCCTCGCCCCCCAACTCCTCCACCTCCTCCTCGGCACCCACTGGTCACAAACCGGTGCCGGCGCCGTCCTCTCGGTATACTGCTACTACATCCCCCTCCTCTCCCTGAACGGGATCACCGAAGCATTCGTCTCAGCCGTCGCGACGGAGGGGGAGGTCAACACACAATCCGGGTTCTTCATCGTCTTCTCGTGCGCGTTCGCGGCGTCCTCGTATCTGTTTTTGAAGGTGCTGGGGATGGGTGGGGAGGGATTGGTGTGGGCGAATTGTATTAATATGGCGTTGAGGATTGGGTGGAGTTCCGTTTTTATTAAGCGGTTTATGGAACGAGGGGGTGTGGAGTGGGATTTGAGGGGGTTGTTACCGGGGAGTGGAGCTGTGGCTGGGGGTGTGGTTACTTGGGGAGTGTTGTATCAGGTCTCAGGGACGTTTACGGGGGGTGTGATGGACTTGGTGAAGAGTGGTGGGGTGGCGGTGGTGTTTGTTGGGAGTTTGTGAGTTTTCTTCTTTCCTTTTTTCGCTCTCTGTTTCTTTCTATTCTTTTATGCTTTTCTACATGGACAAAACAGCTAACTAACAAACCCCACCCCACAGAGCAATATCTGAACGAGTCTACCTCTTACAACTCTACCGAACCATGAGGGGAAGTACAAAACGAGAATAGTCAGATGGGGTATATCTAAGTCTCCTCTAATCAAAAGTAATCTTCGTAGCCTTCTTATCCGCACCATCTGTGTCTTTATAGAATGCTCCATACGCGCTATGCTCCTTCTTCTTGACCGTCGTACCGAATTTGAGTAACTCATCCGGAACAGGCTGATTCGCTGCCTTCAAAACATTGATCAAACTAGAAACTCATTAGCAAATTCCCATGTAGCTCACTCAGATTGAAAAGAGAGAGAGAGGACTTACGATCCACTCTGTGCCTTATCATGCTCCGTAAACAGCGTAATAGCCAATCCATCCTTCCCAGCCCGTCCCGTCCGTCCAATCCTATGCACATAATCCTCCACCGTAAGCGGGAACGTACAGTTAATGACCAGTTTAACAGCGGGGATATCCAGTCCTCTGGCCGCAACATCAGTAGCGACCAGAATCGGTGTGTTTCCACTCTTGAACGCCTCCAAACTCCGGGTACGTTGCTCCTGAGATAAATCCCCGTGGATACCTGCAACGCGGAACCCCTTGGAGCGGATGAACTGCTCAATTCGTGTTGCTTCTTTTTTGTAGAGTGCGAAGACGAGGATGCGGTCGTCTTTTTTCGCGCCGCTTTGGTGCTCTTTGAGCAGTTGGAGGACGCGGAATTCCTTGTTCCTAGGATCGACGACTTCGACCTTTTGCACAATTCTAGTGTTTGCTCGGAGATCGCCAGTGGGGTTATCTCCAATTGTGACTTTGAGGGGGGTTTTCATGAATGTTGAGGCGAGAGCTCGGACGGACTCAGGCCATGTAGCTGTGAACATGAGGGTTTGTCGTTCCTTGGAAGTGGTATTGATGATCTTTCGAATCTCCTCTTCAAACCCTTTATCCAGCATCCGATCAGCCTCGTCAAGGACAACATATTTCGCATTCCCCAGGTTCGCACACCCCTCATTGATCAAATCATTCAAGCGTCCCGGCGTAGCAACAACAATATCCGCCGTCTTCAGCATTCTCCTCTGCTCATCTTTGGGTACACCACCATACACACAAACAGCCTGTAGTCCGGAGACCTTAGCCAAGATCATAATCTGCTCATAACTCTGCATGGCCAATTCTCTCGTCGGCGCAACAATCACCGCTCGCGCACCTTTATTCTTGCCCCCAGCCAGCGATAAAATATGTCTCACACAAGGAACCGCAAACGCCATCGTCTTCCCTGATCCTGTCTCCGCAACACCAATAACATCTCTCCCCGCCGAAAGATATGGCCAAACCGCAGCCTGGATAGCAGTCGGGGCTTTGAAAGCCTTGAACGGCTGCAATTGCTTGGGGTCGGTAATGGGTAGGTATTCGAACTTGACGATCGGGCGTAGGGACATCGTTTCCGCCAACGGGTCCTTGATCGAGATATAGTTATCATTCAGGAACTTGTCAATATCAGCTTGTGGGAGGGCCGTGAGATCAGGACTCTCAGTATAAAGCTCGTTACTTGTCGACACCCCGATTTCATTTGTCTCCCCATTCGTCTCCTTGTTTGCTTTCTTCAAAGCCTTCAGTCTAGCTTTCTCGGCCTTCTTCGCAGCTTTCGCGACTTTCTTCTCGTCTACATCCTCCCCAACCTCCTCAGTCAATTCATTCTCTTCCTCCTTTGGTTCCTCTTCCTTCTCATCTTCCTCTCCAGCAGCTTCAGCTTCTGCGGCAGCTTTCTTCAGCTTCTTCTGCCGTTTCCGCTCCTTTCTCTCAGCTTTACTCTCTTTACTCTCTTTTCCCTCTACCGCATCATTTGCACCCTCAGCAATTGGAATCGACTTGCTCTTACTCTTCTTCCGTTTATTCTCGCCATTTGGCAGCCCCGACTCGTCAATCGATCGTTTGGGCATCTTTGCGGTTCCGTTCGGGTCGATTGGTGGTGTGGATCGCGGAGATGGATTGGATGGATGGATGCGGGACTGGAAATTTTACGATGGAGTTTGCGATAAGAATTTTTTCGTTTCGGCGATAAGGATTAAGAGGTAGCTTCCCCCTTGCCACTGGTGGCAAAGTGATTTTGCTTAGCATTCATCACTACGATTTTCTAAATAAAGAGTCGAGCCAGAACAGGAATATGGGATTGATTGAGATTAGGATATTTCTCTTTACTCCCCCTCTCCCCCGTCTTCATCATTCCAATTCACAAAATAAACCAAGACAAGTCAGATGATCAAATGCAAATATCGAAATAATAGAGTGGCATGTGTAGTCAATTGTCCTTCATTCGCTAAAGTAAAGTATCAAAAAAGAAAGAGTTTGTGTACATGAAAGCCCAGTGGCCTCGTAAAAGAACCCGGCCATCATCAAATCCGCAAGAAAAACTGCGTCCATGTCCCATAATACTCCAAAACAATCAAATTCCCTTTTCCATCCACGAAGTGCAACAAACACCTAGTGGAAAGAGTGGTGGTGATCAGCCTTCTCAAGAGCCCTTACCATAATTACAGTCTGATGTCTCCCAGGGCGCACGAAAAGGTGCAGGCGCTGACAAACTAAACTTTTCCTTCATCCCATTCTTCAACCCTCCCTTCACTCACCCCCCGCATTTCCGTAAATCGTCAACAGCCTAAGCGGTCGCAGATTGCGAGGCAGAAGGCTCCATAACAGTCTCAACGTCGATTTTGGGCATCTTCGCTCCGGTTCCTCCGAGGTCTGTTGATCGCGCATTGGGATTCTTGGTGTAGTAGTTTGAGATGGCGGACTTGATAGCATCCTCAGCAAGCATAGAGCAATGTACTATCCCCTTATTAGCCTTCCCTCTTCACTTCCTTTCCCTTTGGCCCTCCATATGAAGATAAAATTTGAAAAACTCACGCTTAACCGGCGGCAAACACAACTCCTTTGCAATCTCCGTGTTCCTAATTCTACCCGCCTCCTCCAACGTCATTCCTCTAACCAACTCCGTAAGATACGACGACGACGCAATCGCTGAGCCACATCCAAAGGTCTTGAACTTGACATCGGAGATGGTGTTGTTGTTGGGATCAACTCGGATCTGGAGCTTCATTACATCGCCGCAAGCCGGTGCACCAACAAGTCCCGTTCCAACATCTGTATCTGTCTTAGGCATGGAACCTACATTGCGCGGGCGCGAGTAATGATCAATAACCTTCTCGTGGTATTGTCTTCGTCCGGCGACGGCGATGGGTGAGCTGATGGATGGACTTGCGAGACGAGCTGTTGGGCGGGAGGTGGCGGATGTGATGGCTCGTCCAACTGCGCGGGGTGAGTTGAGCAAACTGCGACGGAACATTTTGATGGTTTGCGTATTTTAATTAGTGGTATGTAGGTGTGTAGGTGTGGAATGTCAAATGGAATTGATTTTGACGAGGGTTCAACAGATGCGGGGTTTGTGTCGTTGTGGTGTTGATAGCTAGGGATCGTCGTGAGGAGTTGGAGGTCCGTTCTACTTTCCATTGTAAATCTTTATGACGCTACGGTCGCAAGGCGGACAAATCGGAGTTGTGAATCAATCCCCGGTCAAAATGCCGGGGCCGAGATTGTGATACCTGAGGCCACAACTTCATCTGTTAACAAATATGTGTAAAAAGAAAACGACACTGTGACTATATTCTATATGAAACTTATATAACCTGGTCTAGAAGGAATTTCTATCTGAGTTAATCCAGAACAGAAATAAAATGAAATGACAAGACAATTGGAAATTCCAGCATGAGGTTCCCACTTGGTAAAGAATATTTATCTCCAACATGGGCACATTCCCCGACATTGGATATAATATCAGATATATGAAGAGACATCTTCTTCCGTAATCATCCAGAAGTTTTCGCTAGATATACAATGTTCAGCAGAAAGGGACATTGTGTACTCGTTCGTCCTCCTATCCGACCGACGCTTATCGTCGGCTAACAGGCAATGTGAACTTGGACTGAGTAACACTCTCCACTGTAACATCCCCTATTTTTATACAATAAAAAAGGAAAGTGCAATGATTAAACAGAGAATACCATATATAATTTCAGTATTTCTTATAGGAAAAGAAGACCAAAAGAAAGCGGTTGAGATGTTTAGATGGATTAGGATTGGAGCCCAGATGATTGCTGGTAGATTCCAGAAGTCCTCGGTTGATAGAGCCATACTCGTCAGTTCCTATTAAGCATTGACAATCGATCTGATAAAAAGGTCTGGGCTGTTTAGAGCCATCGAAATTGTGTAACCGAGAGGGTCAGAGATGGGGGAGGAGTCATTCATGTTCCCTTCGATGTTGCGGATACTTCCGATCTTTTCATCATCGTAGTCCTCTAAAGTAGTCCTGTTTTCTGATGGTTACCATGCCTTTCTTCGGGTTCCATTGTATGGTAGAATCTTAGGTTGTACTTAGGCACATGATTTGCTGTTCGTAGCGAAGTTTCCATTGTAGAACTGTATATCGCATCAGTTTTATTGATTGAGATGGCGCGAGGATTTAAGCAATGTATGGGCGAATAGAGCATTGGCGTAATTCCAACCCCAAAGCCTTCTAGACTGAATTGACATATCTAAGGAGAAGAAGCAAGGCGGGTATCGATCTTCCAGGCCTTGAGAAACTCCTCCTCTGGTGACACAAGTCAGCATGCCATAAGGAAAGAGTGACCGTACTCTCCGCGGGCTCCCTTGCTAGAGGAGACATGGATTTATCTGCCAGTAACCATGCTCGCTGATTCTTTACCAATGCCATTGTAAGTCTTCTGCCCCGTTGTCAATTGACGAGAGTTGTCCCGGGAGTCCGGATTTCCCAAGAGTCAATTTTCAAGATGTTGGGTTTTGAGTATAAAAGGTATCCAGGAATGAGTAAGCCATTCCCAACCTACCCTTGCCAGTGCGCCTCCCACGTATTCAATGCTACAACATAGGGCTGTTTGTATGTGATGGAGCTCCGCTGGATGTCCTGTCGCTTCAAGTCCAACGCAAATTCCAGAACCAAAGAAAAGGATGACCAATATAGTAACTGAAGCTGAGCATGGACATATTCCTAAGTTACCCTAAAGAAAAGGGCAAGCGAGAGGAGATACAATAACGCGAGACCAACTCGTGTTGTAAAGAGATGAATGAGCGGACTGCCTACCCAAGTGGACCGTCCTCATAGCATAGTACATGAGACAAGCCATATTGACTTGAGCAAGGAATTTATCAGGAGAGTATCGTATCGTGTGCCCCCAGACGAAAAATGCGCAACAAGGGAAATATAAAGAGCAATTGGAATCCGTCAGGACTCTGTTCTTATTCCAAAGCACGTGACTTTTTCGAGTATTTATACGAAGTGCAGGTGAAGATAAACAATACCAACAAAAGCCAACACATCAAAAAACAACATGTCGCGTCCAGTATACCTGATCATCTACCACTCCCCCATATTCGCAGCCCACTGGGCCTTATGGGTCCCAAGCATAGAAAAAGAAGAAACAGAACGAAAAAGAGGGAAAATCATCAACGTCCAAGGCAGTCCCAGTGAAGGTTTCATCCACGAATTCGAAAGAAACCACGATATCTCAACCGAGACACGAAACCATTCTCTAAAACTGCTTTGCGA
Organism: Hymenoscyphus fraxineus; assembly: GCA_900184765.1. NCBI lineage: Eukaryota > Fungi > Ascomycota > Leotiomycetes > Helotiales > Helotiaceae > Hymenoscyphus > Hymenoscyphus fraxineus. The sequence continues at coordinate 371,351 of LT855415.1, read as the reverse complement.
AGTCGACAAAGGAATGATCCTCGAGAATGACGATGAGTACAGTATTGATGATGTACCTCGGGATCAACTGGAAGAGTTGGCGCGTGGAGTCAACGCGCCTGGACCAAGTCTTAGACCTGCTGGATCGGTATGATATGCACCGAGAAGTGGTTTCTCGTGAATGTATGGGTTGACTGATGACGGATTGTAGACGTCAAAGACAAGAATTAAGATAGAGAACTGTCAGACTTGGCTGACGCGGTTTGTGTCTTTGATGGTTGAGAAGGGTGTCTTTCCAGAGGAGGCTTTAGTAGAAATGGAAAGAGCTCCTAGAAATTAGTGAAGAAAAACATGGGAATCTGTCAATGAAGGAAGGACGTATGGTAATTGCCTCTGGGGGCATTCCTCATTGACGAGATGAAAGAATTTGGCTTGAAATAGAGCTGGAATGAGATGAAGCAAGATTGATGTTGTTGTTGGGGAATGGATTTGGTTGATGATGGTTGATGAGTTGGAGAAACAAGTGGTGTGGTGTGATGTGAGTTCATCAGCACGGCACAACTTCGGTCGGTTATACTTGCTTCAGGGAGGAGGTGGAGGTTTTTGCCATCAGTAACCACTAGTAGCCGTTGCTGCCTAGAACTACACAGATCAACCACCTTACCAAGAAATCAGGTAGCATAGTACTACAGAGGTAGATAGAGGGGATTTTGGGTTGAGAGACGCACCAGATGGGTAGAATATAATCCAAATAAATCAACCAAATTGTCACAATCAGAGTAACTACCTATAGGTATACTTAGGTATATGTAAAGTAAATCCAAAACCCAATTCAATATTAACCCAAATATTTGGATCAATGACTTTCAATCAACACAAATATATGAAATTACTAGATCCAACCGTGAGCGACAACAGAACTCAGTTCACCAAAACATTTGGATCACTCAGTTAGATGATTCACGGACAATCAGAGCAATAGTTGGCCTGGAGGGGAGGGGATGTCGGAAAAACCATCACCCGAAGTTGCCCCTCCTTTTGCTTAGCTTAGAGGTAGAGAGCTCTACATAAGCATTCAAGCTTGTTGGTACAACCATACAACGCCTGAGCAACACCATCCAACGCCATGTCTTGCAAGCACCTTGATGCGCCAGGCAAGTTGTAATCTAATGCCCTAGAACAAAATTATGCTAATCAATTTATAGAGCTGCGCGTTCCAGGGCCAAATCAGTCAGTCTATCGCGAGGATTGTACTCAGTGCTTTGATTCCATTGACGATCCACTTGGCCTGGATGTATGTTTGTATTGCTTCAACGGAGGCTGTACTGCAGATAGACAACATGCTGCCCTGCACTACGCTACGAGAAGTCATCCGCTAGTACTAAATATTAGGAGAACTCGCAAGGTTGTGGTTCGCGATGAGCCTCCGCAGAAGATGTCTAAGCTATCCATCGCAGCCGAAACCGAAGCAGATCGATACGATTATACCACGACCGTCCGATGCTATGAATGTAATGTTGATGAGGTTGATAAGACGAGTGGAAAGTTGGCGACTGTGGTAGAGGGGGTTCTGAAGGCGAATACATTTTCCAGACAGGAGGAAGTAAAGGCTTGGGAGCAGGAGTTCACATCTTGCGAGCACATCCTTATGTTGCAGCAAGAAGCCGCGAGACAAATTCAGTCCGGGGATCTGGGCCACTGCTCTCTCTGCGATCTACAAGAGAACCTGTGGCTCTGCCTTCAGTGTGGCAATCTGGGATGCGGCCGGGCTCAATTTGGAGGACTAAGTGGACATTCTCATGGATTGGAACACAAGAATACCACGGGACATGCAGTGGCGGTAAAACTTGGTTCTATCACCCCAGAAGGAACTGCGGATGTGTACTGTTACCAATGCGACGAAGAGCGAATCGACGAAGACCTCGGAAAGCACCTTGCGCATTGGGGGATCATTCTGGCTGAGAGACAAAAGACGGAGAAGAGTTTGACGGAAATGCAAGTCGAGGAAAACTTGCGCTGGGAGTTTTCCATGACAGATGAGGAAGGTCATGAACTGGAGAAGCTATTTGGTAAAGACTTTACAGGATTGAAGAATCTCGGGAACAGTTGTTATTTGGCCAGCACTCTTCAGTGTCTGTTTGCGTTGCCACAATTCCAAGCTCGATACTACTTGCCAGATGCCGATCTTCCAAATGTTATAGATCCCGCAGAAGATCTCGAGACACAACTCCGAAAGCTAGCAGATGGATTAATTTCTGGGCGTTATTCAAAATCAGATCCAGATGTATCTCCATCCACGAGTTCGGGCGAGGTTGCATATCAAAGAGGTCTTGCACCAGCCATGTTGAAGCATCTAGTTGGAAGAGGACATGCCGAATTTTCGACGATGCGACAACAAGATGCTTTCGAGTTTCTCCTTCACGTCTTCAAACTCATTACACGCTCCAAGCATGAGGCTCCCCAACAAGACCCGACCCATTCTTTCCGTTTCGTGATGGAACAACGTCTACAGTGCCTGAGTTGCAAGAAAGTCCGATATAGAACTGATGAGCAAGATAACATATCCGTTCCTGTTCCTATCCGGAAAATTTCACGACAAGCTGGAGACGAGGATAAAAAGGATGAGTATGAGTCGGTTACATTGAAGGAATGTCTGGATATCTTTACCTCTGAAGAACATGTTGAACTCACATGTTCTGCATGTGGTAGCAAAGATGGTTTTATCAAGCGATCTCTATTTAAGACATTTCCGGAAGTGCTCGCTGTCAACGCCAGACGCTTTAATTTGATCAATTGGGTACCTACCAAGGTTGATGTACCAGTTGTTGTTGGCGATGAATCCTTCTTACTCGATAGCTACAAGTCCCCAGGAAAGCAGGATTCAGAGGAATTGTTACCCGACGACGGCAGTGAAAACGCACCTAAATGGAAAGCGAATGCAGGTATCGTGGAGCAACTGAGTGGTATGGGATTCTCCGTCAACCGATGCGAAAAGGCATTGCACGCCACAGGCAACGAAAACGCAGATGCAGCAATGGAATGGCTCTTTTCTCATATGGAGGATCCCGACATCGACGAGCCTTTGAATCTCGGCACCCCTGCTGATACTACCACGGCAGCGGATCCTGAAAAGATCAATTCAATTTGCGAGATGGGATTTACACAACCGCAAGCACGCAAGGCTCTAAGAGAAACTGGGGGTAATATGGAGAGAGCTATGGAGTGGATCTTCAGTCATATGGATGACCCAGGTGATTTGGATGAGGATACTCCGACAGCTGTGGCGGTAGAGAAGAAGGATGCTGGGAGTGGGGAGCTGCCAGCGAAGTTTCAGTTGCATTCTATTATTTGTCACAAGGGGGGTAGTATTCATGCCGGGTAAGCTCTTTCCTCCTCCCCTCCTTTCAATTTTTCTTCCCCCGTGAATTTGGAAATGACTAACATAAATTCTAGTCACTACGTCGCGTTCATCCGGAAGAGTATCCCGGGTGGCGACTCCCCATCCTGGGTCCTTTATAATGACGAGAAAGTCGTCAAGGCCTTGGACGTGGAGGAGATGAAGAAGTTTGCATACGTCTACTTCTTTCAACGTATGTAAGACGTGAAGCGTGCGTGAGGTTTTGTATTTGAGCGTGAAGTGGGTTTGTGAGTGGAAAAGGGGGGAGGGGAGGGGAGTTTGTATGAGATGGGCGGCGTGGCGGGCGTTTGGTGAATAGATCTGAAAAGTATGAAGCGTGCGTGGTGGTGCGGATATGGTATGGTATGGTATGGTATGGATGATGACGGCTGGTAATCGGTTGATGAGTAGATGAAGTTATGAAAAGGCGAGGTAGCTAAGCTCATCTGAGGTTATAATAAAATTTGTGACGAGATTTCTTCCGACCGCTTTCCTTCTTTTGTTTCGTTTCTTGCTAGACTATTTATAAGGTACTCGAGTATAAGAGAAGGTACTTGTATTTAAAATTTATAATTATTTTATATATAAATCTATTTAAGTATACTAGTCTAGTATATTTAGATATTTTATTTTACCTCTTCTTTATTTTATTATACTTCTTCTTTCCTATTTAAAAAAAGCTTATAAAAGATAAGGAATATATTTATATATATTATAAAGAGCTAATAATTAAATAAAATTCTAAAAACCCTAGTTAAACTTATCTAAGATTATATTAAAATATATAATAAGATTTCTTATAAGTAATTTCCTTACTTCTTTTATTTCTTTTTAAACTAAACGAAACTATTTTTAAGAAATAAAGATAATAGTATTTAATAGTTATAATATATTTTCTATTCCCTTTGTTATTTCTATTTCTCTAAAAAAAAAAACTAATTAAACTAAACTAAACTAACTAAACTAAATAAACTAAATAAAATAAAATTAACTTTTAACTACTAATCTAAAAATCTAATATATACTAACTCCCTTTACTAATACTAATATAAATATAATATTCTAAATATATTACTAAACTAAATAACTAAATAGTAAATCGTAAATCGTAAAAGTTATATATTTACTACTACTATACTAGAGTACTTATACCCCTACACCCCTACCCTTACTTAAACTTCGTAGCCTTAAAATCTGTTTTACGTATATACTTACTACCTTCTCGTTACTATTGTACCCTTCCTATTATACCCTCTACTCTCTCTCCCGTTCTCCGCTATCGCCTATACTTACTATTATAAAGGGGTCGTGCCCTAGTATATTATTTAGAAGAAAGAGAGAGAGAGAGAGAGAGAAAGAGTAGTAGTAAAGAGAATAGAAGTAAGGAAATATTTTCGTATATATTATTTATTCCTAGTCTCGAATACTACCTTTCTAAAACGGCTAGGCTAGTATATATTATACTAATAATTATTTACTACTTATTTATTCTCTTTCTCTCTTCTATTTTCTTTTCTCTTTCTTTCTAATACTTCTTTCTAATACTCCTTTATAATAGTAGTAATTTATAATATTTATAATATCTATAGTATTCTTTCTACTACTACTAGAAACACTTTATTATAGCCTATATATAACCCTTATAAGGGATAGAATACTAAAACTTATTAGTATTAATAATACTATTAATATTACTCTAATTACTTTTATTCTACTAATAAAATATTTTAAAATATATAACTAAATACCTAGGTATTATAAATACTTAGTCTCGACTTATTAAGAATAAATATTAATATAAATATATTAATTATACTAGTATATAATAAATAAAAGGATTACGCTCTTAATAAAGTTATATTAGACTTAATTACTAATAATAATTAAAGACTAAATATAAAATACTTTATAAATTTTATTTATTTTAAATATAATATTTAGTTATATAAAGAAAAACCTTATTTCTATAGTTTTTATTAGTATATTTTATATTTAAAAGTTATAAAAATATTAGATTCTATTAGATTACTAATATAGCTTAGTATAGTATACGGTTTAGAGTATTTCTAGTAGTAATAAAGGGAATAGAACCTAAGATAGAAGCCAGTCTCTTAGTAGTAGTAGTAGTTAAAGTTATCTAGTATTAAATAGTAGAAAAGGTTTATATAAAGGGGAAAAGTAAATTTAAAAGAACCTTTAAGTTAAATTTAAGCTTATTTACTTATACTAAGTATTTTTACCTTTAATTCTAGGGCTAGTATATAACCCTAACCCTAAGCTACTTTATAATTTATAATTTAGTAATTTAGTTTAGTAGTATATTTAGAATATTATATCTTATAAGGTATTATACGTTTATCTTAATTTTAATTATATAGTACTTAGTAGTTAGTTATAAAGAGATAGGAGAGGTATTTAATATTATATCTATTATTTATATTTCTTTTAATATATATATATATATATATAAATCTATCTAAGTATAGTATACTATAGGATAGTATATCTAGTATATTGTTAGCAGCTATATGTATATACGAGGGATACCTAGTATACTAGCTTGAAGTACTGAAGATAATTGTATTGAATGAGTTACTCCAGAAAGTCTGAGTAGGAAACTACCTAATATAAATACAAAACCTACTCCCTTGTTCTACCTGTTTCATGGTGGAGTGGTGGAAACACCATGTTAGCATATTAGCTGACAACATATATTTACACGCTATCCTTAACGTTACCTCTTCTTTTACTATTATAATATACCCCTCCTCTCTTCCTTTTTTCTAAAAAAAAAAAGAAAAAGAAAAGAAAGAAAGAAAATATATAAATATAAACCTACTAACCAACTAACTTACCACCCATAGTATACAAAAACCATATACAGTACATACAGAAACACGTATACACATCCACATACATAATACCTCCTATCCCTCCTATCCCTTCTATCCCTTCTATCCCTTCCATTCTCTACTCCTTCCCCATTCTCTACTCTCGCTCCTCGTCCTTCTATAGAAAACTTCCTTCCACTAACTTCCTTCCTTCTACTAACTCTCACCCTTACCCTCTTACCCACCCTCTCACCCTCTCTCCACTTTCTTAATACTATAACACTTAAGAACCCTCTTAAGAAAACCCGAGAACCTAAAGAGAGAGAAAAGAAGAAAAGGGAAAAGGGAAAAGAAAAATAAATGAAAAGAAATGAAGGGAAAAGAAAAGAAAAATGAAAAATGAAATGAAATAAGATAAGATGAGATAAGAAAAGAATAGTATAAAGTAGAAGTAGAAGTAGACTTAATAACCAAGAGTACTGTACAAGTATATATAGTAAAGTAAAGTAAAGTAAAGTAAAGTATACATCTCTTCACATCCATATCTATAATATCCCCACTCCCCCAAACCACTTTCCTCCTCCTCCCCCCAAACTACCTTCCCACCACCACAACCACCACCAAACTACCTTCCCTCCGAACTACCTTCCTACTATCACTTCCCCCCAAACTACCCAACCTGACACTTCCCTCCAAGCTAACCACCAACCCACACACATCAATCCACACACATCAATCCACCAACCCACCACACACATCAACCCATACACACATAAGAGGAAGTCCAAACCCTAAAGAAGACTTAAAGACTTAAAAAGGAAAAGAGTATATATATATACAAATTATTCATCTTCATAACTTATAAGAATACTAACTACTTACTATACACTATACACTATACACTACCTAATTAATTAAACAAGTACCTAGTAAGAGAAGAGAAGAGAGCTAATATTAATAACGGTAATTGACTAAAATACCCCTTAGTTTATTATAAATACCTAAGATACCCCTTAATAAATAGGCGTGTGACTAAGATACCCCTTAATATATACCCTTTAATTTTAAGGGTATCTCGGTTACTAAATAAGGGTATCTTAGTTAATTTAAGTTAGGTTAGGAATTAGGATTTTCGCGGTTTATTAGACTAATATAGCGTTATAGGCAAGGAGTAATAAATAAAGTAAATTAGTAATCTAGTACTACCTATATACGACTTTGTAAACTAGTTCTTAACAATTTTAGTAGTAGTTAACTCTAATCCTTTCTCTTCTGCTTTTTATTTATATTTCTACTTAAATTAGCCTTAATTACTTAGTCCTTAATTACTTGTTCCTAAGTAATATCCTTGTCCTAAGTAATATCCTCGTCCTAAGTAATATCCTTGTCCTAAGTAATATCCTTAATTACTTGTTCCTAAGTAATATCCTCGTTAATAATATCCTATTACTCCTTTACTATTCGAAGTCTTAATCGCTCTTATAACTTTCGGATCCTCTTTTTAAAGCCTTATAGGTTCTTTATACGCTCCTTCTCTTACTCCTTCTCCTTACGCTAATTATCTAATCTCTCTTAATCGTTTTAACCTAGTATAGCAAGGAGTTTATAAAGTATAGGTTTTATCCGCTTTCCTAATTAATCTATAGTAGGTTCTTAATTTATATCGAAATAATATCCGTCGATTATCTACTAATTAGTACCTTATTATAGTTCCTTCTACCCCGTAGAATTTAAGACCTTAAAGAAAAGTCCTAGTTAAATAAACCTTGTATTTATAGCTCTTCTACTAGTATTATTATATTATTAAGTTTTATATTAAAGAGCCTCCTTATTCTTACTATCCTCCTCTAAAAGACTAGGTATAGGACTCTCTTATAAATAGTACTCCTTTTCGTAGATCTCGTTAAGACATTCCTCCTTAATCTATTATATAATTTAGTTTTCGCTAGCTTTAGATAGTATAGGGGATAGTAAACTTAAGTTAGATTCTCTAGCTTAATTATTATTTTATATAGAGGATTTAGGCGAATTAGATACTTCTAGCGATTCCTTAATCTTAGACTCGCTAGTTAACTTATACTTGTTTATATCCTTATTATTATTAGGATTATTAGAATTATTAGAATTATTAGGATTATTAGGATTATTAGGATTATTAGGATTATTTAGATTATTAGTATTATCGTCTACCTTAATATTCTCTTCCTCCTTCTCCTCCTTCTCCTCCTTATTCTCCTCCTTATTGTCGTCGTTATTATCGTTATTATCCTCGAGTAACGTTAAAACCCGCTCGCGGCGAAATACTACTATTATAGCCTTTTAACTATCGGTACCCCTACGTAAAACCGGGTCGTTATTAATATCTTCTAGGTAATCCTCCTAGTCTACCTATTCGCTATCCTCTAAATTATTATTATTACTATTACTTTCGGTATCTTTAAATATTATATCCTTAGCCCTTTAGGCACGACTATAAGCCGAGGGTAGTCCTAAACAAGTTCTCGAATTATAACCGACTTCTTTATAGTTACTATATTTATAGTTTAATAGTTAATAGTTTTAATAAATATAAGCCTTTTTAGGTCTTCCTATAAATCGTTCTACTCTAGGTAGTAAAATCCCTAGGGTTAAAGTAAGTTAATTATATAAAGTTAAAGGCTTAAAGGTAGCCTTATATATAGTCTTATAACTTTTAAGTAAATACCTATAATAATAGAACTAAATAATATTAATTCTAAGATATTTATAATATACTATTATATATAAATAAGGTACCTAGTAATCCTAGAAGAAAAGATAGAAATAAGTATACTCTTTAAGATTAACTCAATAATAGTATTTATTAGAGGTATTAACCTAGTAAACCTATCTACCGGTAGGTATAACTTTATACTTACTTACGTATAGTTTTTATACTATAAACTCTTTCTAAGGCTTATTTATAAGGTAGTTATTTATTATAATTAAGGTATACTATTAGTAGAACTTTTATAGAACCTAGGTTTATATTATATTAAGTATTTTTAGTAGGGGTATATTATAATAAACACTCTATATACTATTAACGCTTTTAATAATATTTAAGGTATTATAGGTAAATCGTAAGACTCCTTTACCTATAACCGTATATATTAAATAAATATCTTTAGATATTATTATAATATATTCGAAGAGCGTAAGCTAGCTATTATACTTCTTTATAAACTTCGCTATTTACACTAGCGCCTAGTCTCGTTCGGCCTTAGTTTTTACCCTATAAAGTCTTAATCTAGTTAAAAATCCTAGAGTTATAATATAGATTTATTCCTTGTTCCTCGGATCCCTAACTTTTAGAAACGCTATTAGAAGCTCTTTATAAAGGCCTTTTTAATAGTTACTAATAAATATCTATTACTCTCTCTCTAGCTATAGCTAATAAAGCGTAGGAAAGGTAAGTCCTAGATATCGAAAATACTACTTCTAATACTTCTTATCCTCTATTCGTATAATACCCTAGTAAATTAGTAGTATTTCGTTATTAGCGTTAATTATAACTATTATTCTAAGGACTATCTTAAACCTAGACTAAGTATATATACTATTAATAGTAAGGAAGTAGCGGAGATATTTAACGGCTCGGCGAAGTAGTCCTAGGGTAATAAACACCCCTTTAAACTCTTCTAAAACCTTGTTAATTTATAAGTATAAATAGTACTTAGGATCTATCTTTTAAAGCTCCTTAACGTAGCTTAGAAAGAGCTAAAACGCCTTCTCCTTCTTCTTATAACTCTTCTTACGTTATACCTATACTACTCGATATACTTACTATAATAGTATATTATTATCTCGTCTATATAAGATCTTATTATTTCGTAGGGTTTTAGCTTTTAAGTCTAGGTCTCGCTTAATAGTATTATTATAGTTATAAAAGATATATTTAATACTATTTAGTTAGTAGTAGCTAAGATATATATTTAAAGAATACTTATATAGAGAATATACTCTAAGTACTACGCGTTTACTCCTTTTAGAGAGAATTACTTATATATAGAACTTATAATTTACCTTATCCTTATACTTAAGTATAAGGCGCTTTTAATTAGATTTAGAGGTATACTAGAACTTACTACGATTAAAGAGCTAAATATAAATAGCTTCTTTTACCTTAACTATAGAACTCTACTCCTAGCCGATTCAAAGTAGCTCTTCTAATACGGACTTAGTATTAAGAACCTTCTTCTCTTAAATTAACTATTAACCTTTTATACGTCGTTACTATTATAGTTTTATCGCTCTTATCTTATTAAGAGCTACCTTCTTATAGGCTACCTTCTCTTAGAACTTATAGGGTAGTATAGTATTAATATTAATAGTAGTATTATAGTATTATAATATTATAGGTAGAATAATTACTATTTAATTATAGCTAAAACGCTACCTAATTTACAAGGCTACTAAGGATATTCCTATTTAATTTACTATTTAACTAAATAAGATACTACTATTTAGCGACTAAGATACCCCTATTTAGCGACCGAGATACCCCTAAAATTAAGGGGTACATATTAAGGGGTATCTTAGTCACACGCCTATTTATTAAGGGGTATCTCAGGTATTTATAATAAACTAAGGGGTATCTCAGTTAATTACCGTATTAATAAATAGAATATTAATAAATAGAATAGAAAAAAAAAGTAGAAAGTAGAAAGGGGTATACATANAGGTATAGATAAGTACAACAGGTAAAAATGCATGCATGCTCCACTCCAACCCTAACCCCCAAGAACCCCAGGAACCCCCAAGAAAGAAGCCCACCAACCAACCAATATAAATCAACGCCATGCATGCATGCAATCATACAACAACTCAAGAAAAAAGAAAGAAAAAAAGAAGAAAGAAAGAAAGTATGCTCCATGCCCCAGAATCCCCCCATCGCCCCCCAAAAACCAAAAATGAAAAAGACGTATGGTATGTTTTGAACCCCTCTCAAGCCAAACTTCCCTTCCCAAATTTTTCATATGTTCATTCATTAAAAAATGCTATGTGTACTGTACTGTTCAAAAATAAAAGTCGCTCACAAACAAAATAAATATAAAAAAAAAAGTCATTCAACAAACGACACACAAGAAAAGAATGTGTCAAGGAGACGAACTCGGAATCTCCAGATGCGTCGTACTCTTCGAGTTGCCTCCAGGGAGTCTCGTCGGACTCGCCAAGGGGGAAGGAATCTCCTCCACCAACCCTCGTCGGGAACCATGAAGATTCAATACACGGTAGAGCAAACTCTTCCGTTTCCCCTTATGGGAGGAAGAGTCATAGACGCGCGATCGAGGACCAAAGGTACGTCCGCCGCTGGGAAGCCGTCGTTGGAGTTCGCGCTCCCAGATGACGGTGCTTTCGATGGTTTCCTTGCGGTCGAGTTCCTCTTCCCATCCGTAGATGTCGGCGCTTCCCACCGTGGTGGCGGATTGAATCGAGTCGATTGACGACATCATGCTGGCTGAGGAACTGGCGACGCTCGTGTCGACCGTCAGAGCCCCTTGGCTGATCATGCTCATTCGATCGTCCATAACTGTGCTGGTCGTCTGGTAGGTTGAGGTGGTCGCCAGACTGCTTCTCGATTCCATGGCTACTGGGTTGGCAGATATCCAGACGCCATTTTCAGTCTTGAAATCGTATTGCATTGCCATTTCAGTGCCAATAGACAGCCTTTGACCCGATTCAATTAGTATCGATGGAACTTCTTCCATTGGAGTACTAGGACCAGTTGAAGTCGCTGAAGAACCTGCTGTTACCGATCCTGACTGAACACCCTCCAATGAACCCTGAAATCTTGAAAAAATCCCTGGAGAAACAACTCCCGGAGACATAATCTCCTCATGTTCATAAATTTTGGCGGGAATAAAAAATGGCTGTGGTCCAGCAACCTGCATGCGACGATTCGGCACATATTTATCCCCATCCCTCTCTTCATCTCTCCTTCCTCTAAAGATGAATCCTTTTGCGGCCATGCCCTCCCTCCTGATAGAATCTTCTCTTTTCCCACCCATTCTCGCCTTCCTCTCAAACTTTGCGAGCTCTGCGTCACTGCCATGATATAGGCGTTGTGATAGTGAGGCCGCCGCGTGTGACGGACGGGTATTTTCACTAATTTCAACTGGGGAACCAGGGTGAGCTTCAAGAACCGGGGATGAATCACCCTCACTCAGCTTCAAGCTGGTTCCACCATGCAGTAAAGCTGTGTCTTTGTGAACGCCACGAGAGCGTTTAAGCCCTACCACAGGATGCTCCATAGGTGCGATAACTGGAATAGGGATAATAGAAAACATATCATTTGGTGAGGACGTGACCTGCCGCCCTCAGAAACCATTACCGGTTGGGGAAGTTGCCTCTTTCCCCGCAGCAGCATGTGGTGAGCTGCTTCGATTGCTGGCATTGGAGCCGTTAGCTGACCGACTCTTCTTGAATCCAAATTTCGATCCAATCTTCTTCCATCCCATTCCCTCCCCTCGGCCAACCCGTGGACTTGTTCCTGGTGAAGGGTCATTGAATCCGGTGTTAGATGTTGGTGGTGTGTTTGGAGGGGTCATTGGTTCGAGTGTCGATCCAGATGGGGATGGCGAGTCGGTGCTGTCGTCGGTAAGAACATCAGGTACTTCAGAGGAAGATGTAGCAGATGATCCTGAAGGTGGTGCAGAAAGTCGGCTACCACGACCGAACGCAGCGCTAAGATTAGCGCTGAGATGCGAGTGATGAGATATTCTAGGTGATAGTCCATGAAAAGAAATCACTGGTGAGTTAGTCTCTACATCCGCTATTGGGGGGCTGTCATTTCGTGACCGCCGAGATTGTGCTGGCGACAATGATCTCTCGTCTAAAGACCCCGTCATATATGTGTCTGTCATCGATTCGTCTGAAGTCCAGGGACTTGGATGCGAATCTGAACTCCGCGCCGGAGCTACCGAGTTCACAAAAGGCACGAGAACCGAGTCCTCCATCAATTCGTATATTATCTTAACTGCAGCGTCGAGTTCAGTTGGATCGGGTGGGGTGTATGTACATGGTAGTGATACCAATTGATCTCGAACATTCGAAGGTAGATTGACCTCCCGTGGGCCATTGGGAACAATGTATGCGTCTAATAATTTCTGCCACAGCATACGAACATATTCACACTCGGGACTTTGTGGTGATAATGGTGTCAGAGGATCCCTATCAGCCATTTCTCTGTAATGCTTGGAATATCGCTTGGCGTCCATGGTGAATTCTAGAGTTTCCAAACAATGGTTCTGCGACAGATAAGCCATAAACGCACTCAACGTCCATGGCGGTGAGGCTACATTTGATAGTACCTCCTGTAAGGTTGGTTTTCGAGAGCAGTATGAGCCATTGGGAATTGCTAGGCTCAGGGGCCTCGAGTGAGGGAAATTGTCGGTCGACATGAAGCCTTCGTCGTCTGCGTCCCAGTCCGATAGAACGGACGAGCAACGCGGAGAGGTATCGCGGGAAGAAGTGTAAAGGTACAGTGAGGGTGGTTTTCGATGTTTCGCCCTTCGCATCGCGGTTCGAAGGTATTTCATGAGTCGATTGGAGCAATGTAATTTCTCCCTTCAATCTACCAATCGAACGCCTACAGTGACTCCACTGAATCGGATCGTTCGATTTCAACGTTTATCGTGGGAATGCGGTGTTCGTCTGTCGTTGCCTTCGTCGACGCATGCGTTGACAGGCTGTCGTAGAGTACAAGGTGGTTGTTAAAGGGCAATTATTCGTTTGTAACGAGAAGTATGGTTCGTGATGGTAAGACTGTTCCACTACAAGAGAAAGAAAGCAGGTCGTAACGCCGGAGTATGCACGCAGCCGCTCGATGCCAATGTCACCTGAAAATATTCCAATCAATTTCGTTTGTCAGTGGATACCAAACGGGATTTTGCAGATGCTGATGTCGGTTGGGATGTTTCTGGAAGATGAGCCCCAAGTGTCCAGGTCAAGTCCGGGATGTGAGTGTTCCAAAGGAGTGAAGGAAGGTGGTAGTGGTGATGTTGGTCTTGGTCTTGGTCGCAGTGGCGAAAGGAGTGAATTGTATGGTACAGTATGGGATGGTCTGGTCTGGTCAGGGTGCCGTGAGTGGTCGGGCGAGGGTGTTTGGTAGGGGATGAAGGTGGTCGGTGGTCTGGTTTGGTATAATTGCGAGGGGAGGAAGTAAGTAATACAGTGCGACCTGCCGAAAGGAGAAGAGGGCCCAGGCTGATCGTCGAGGAGCCAAGTCCAGTTATTTTTTCAAGCACTCGGGCAGTGTGCCGGAAAGGGTTCACGTTGGGAGGAACTGAATACCGTACTGTACGAAGTATAATAGTCGTCTCGTATACGAAATACTAGTTGAATTCCAGTCGATGGATTTTGGATGTGTGTGTAGGGTAACGGGGAGACCGTGGTTTCGTTGTCTCGATAGGGTGATCTGTGTGGGGGGGAGAGAAGGGGCAGAGGGTAGGGCGAGGGAGGGGGGTGGATGTGGGTGATATGGGTGATGTGGGTGATGGATGGGTGGTGTTACGGAATGATGGCAGTTGATTTGTGAGATGGATCATAAAGTTCCACCACCAGCATGCAGATACCAGCAAGACGATGGCAACCGTAAGGTCTGGAAGGGAGGGGCCAGCTTGGTGCAAAGCTTAAGATGTTGTTGATTGTTGACAGGTGACTTTGCTCTCCCTAGGTAGCCTAGGTAGGGTCCGTAGGGAGCCTAGGTAGGTATGACGGCGCGGCTCAAGCAGAGAGTTTGAGACACACGCCCAGCACTGCGGGAACTGCAAAACCTTGAGCCAGGAGGGGGATCTCAGGGTCGTGGGCTCGTTAGCAGAGGGAGGTGTTTCGTTGACGTTTACGCTGTGGGCACTATAACACTTGGATTGATAAGCGATGGGGTGGTATAGGACTCGAATGGGATCTGAGCCGTAATGTCGCGATGTAACTGGTCCCGATGTTTGTTTTAGCTTGGGGGTGGGTGAAGGTAAGCGATGTAGCGGTAGTCGTAAAGTAGGCGCAGCGCAGTGGCACAGGATGTGGTGTTGATGGGTGTAGGTGTAGGTTTCTTTGTTTGTTTGGAAGACGAAGAAGAAGAAATGGCCAACCGAGCAAAGCAAAGCAGAACCAGCACTCCTGAATTCGATTCTGCGTATCAAAGCTTCGGATCAGGGAGGCAAGTCCGGGTTGGGGGGTGAGACCGGTCGCAGCGTTGCGCAGGGAGCAATTCTGATGCTGGAGCCTGCCAACGCCTGCCCACCAGTGTCTGAACCTGCCAAAGAACTGGAGCAACTCTTCAACAAACCCCTAAATGTGGAGCCCTGAAGCACTGGAGCACTGGAGCACTGGACGGGAGCCAGCACGTTGCAACCCACTATCTCCGGAATCCCTGGAAGGCGAAGGGCGACGGCGACTCTGGGATTTTGAAAATAGAAGCGCTCACTTTAGAGTCACCTCCTCACCTTTTACGGAGTCGTGAAAAACGAGCCGGGAAGGGGTGGGTTATGGATTATGGCCTCAGCGAGGAGAGCCTTCAAGCATGATGATGAACGGGCGACAGCGCTTCCACTGAGCAATCGCACCTTCTTGCCGAGCCCGAGACAACCGTAGCGTAGCGTAGCGCTAGAACCGGCTGGATACCACACTAGAAACAGGCTAGCCGCTAGCGAGGGGAGGGGAGAAGCGGTAGGAAAGGAGATTCTAGATTCTAGAAGCTACAAGAGCCAAGCCACGGTAGGTAGGCGGTAGACGCTGGGCGTTAGACGCTAGACGCTCTGGTTAGGCAGGTCGTGGTCGTTTTCGTATAGTAGGCCTGTATACGCTCCGTCCCGTAGATGGGTAAGAATGGAAAAAGGGCAGAAGATGAATCGGCAGCACCGGGAGGACCACGAACCTCACTCTAGTAGTGACTCCACACACCAAACACCAGCACTAATGCCAATACCAATGGTCATGCCAGACCGGGTCTTTCACGGAGCCGGATGTCAAAGGAAAAATAGCAGGGGAAGTGTCTAGGAAGGCTTCTCCGCCGCCGATCCATTACCAGGCGAGCCCTGCGCTGTGCGGTGGTTGGACTGGATTTTCTACAAACTGAGACACCATGCACGCACGATGATTCCGGGACATTCGAGAAGGAGACGAGAAGGAAAAATGGAAGGAAAAATGGAAGAAAAAAAGAAAAAAAGGAAACAGCGGCGAGTCCCACTCATGTACGCAATACTCACGCCTTCAATACTTCCCATCACCAGAAACGGCGGATTGGTCGCGATTTCAGCAGCCACCAGGCACAGAAGGCACAGAAGACAAAGAAGACAGCAAAGTCACAGTGGAGGACCTCGATATGGGGGACGGGATCCAACCCAACTCAGCTTCATCACCAGCTCCAGTCATCCTAACTTAAAGCGGGCCTTATAGTAAGAATGAGCTCCAGTTCAGAGAGAGAAAGCCTGAAGACCTGACTTGAGCGAGAGCAACGCTACGACGGTGCAGGCAGGTGCATCTCTAATGGCATGCCGCTGCAACGCTAGCTCACCAGTGCTCCGTACTTCCAAGTAAATCGTGCTAGCCACCATTGCAAGCCACCATTCCATCTCATTGGTGAAGAAGCCCGTCAACGTCTCATGCAGCCATGCTGGGAATCTCCTAGCCATACTCCGTAGAGTCCATGCCATGGAAGCTGTGGAAGCCGTGGAAGGCGGCGAAGGGCACGCTAGAACCATTCCAACGCGGCAGAGGCCAATCAAGTTCAACATGGCATTTCCTTGCCCTCCCAGCGGACGCGCATGGGAAAAGCCATCAAAGAGTGAAACTCTGCCTGCCAAGGCCCAATCGAGCTGCATTCTTCTGCACCCGGCCAATCGAAGCCGCGTGGTCCGTGAACGATGGTCACTCTCTAGCCTGCTTCCAGCCTAGCATCGAAGTCGAAGCCGCTAGGGATCATTCCAAGGGGAGTCAGGGGCGACGGGCGACGGAGTGATGACATTGGACATGGCGAACTTGCCCACAAAGCGGCCTGCCTCTCTTTCGTCTTAGATTTTTAGGGTAAGGGTTAGGGTTACTGTACGCTTTGGTCCCCTTCAGGCTCAACGCCGAATACGGTATACCACGGCCGCTAGCCAGCCTGGGCTCTCATCTCCCGAAGCAGAAATCGAACCTCAAAGGCAAACCTCAAGAAGCTTAGCAAAGAACACGAATGCGATGACAACGCCCTTCTTGGTCAGAGCGTACATGGGAAACGGTGATTCGCCAAAACAACCCGACGAGTGGTGTGGATGTCCCGACCAGATCGAATGCTTGGCTCTGCGCTAGCACTAGCACTAGCACTGCACACCACTCGGCCGCGAACATAAACGTAACGAAATCGCCCATCCCATCCATCCATCCATCCCACCGCATGACATGCACGATGGCTGCATAGAAGGCACAAGACGCCACGAAGAACATGCGATCGTCATACAGTACTGGATGTCGTCTACGGATTCAACTCTATCTTAACCCTCTCCCATGGTAAGAAATCACTACAGGTCAAACCTAAACCTAAACCCAAAGCCACGCACTAGATATTATTCTGAATCGGGAGGGGAGAGATGGCTTGATTCCTTGAGGACTGCACGCACTGCTCAGGTTTGTAATCTAGTATACTTCCTCGCAGGCGTAATAAATCTTCAAATTCACGGGCGTGCTAACCCTGGAAAATCCCTTGTATACCCACTAAAAAATAACATTTCTTACGTCTGGGAGGAAGTATTTGCAATATCGCACAGTCACCAATAATATCCCCACAGCTCTCCCCTTGTAGCGAGTGGACGTATACAATTACCTCATATATACGATGTAGTTTACGACCTCTCTCCAGGTCCAGTACAGTCCAGCACAGCACAGTACAGCACCACCAACATACCCAAAAAGGGGTCCTAATCCTAATCCTATCCCTATCCGTCCCCGTCCTTCCTGCAAACAATAATGGTCATGGGCAGGGAAAGCTTATCGACATGACCTGGCCCTGGGCTGGGGTGCCTCGGTGCGTAATTTAAGTATGATGACGATCGCACCGTGGCCCCTCGGGGAAATAGCATGATTGAATAAGTTCAGAACTCTATCTTTTCGCTCGACGATTCGATCGCCCAACTTTCCCTCGCCCCGGGGGCCCCTCCAGCTGCAAATGCTGACTGATATGATATGTCCTGCGTCACGCCATCGTGGATCTACGACTCAGCCACTGAGCGATGAGCTTGATATGTACTTGATATGATATGTCTTTTTTCGGATTTTTGGGAGACTCCGTGATGCTTGTATACTGTGGAAATGGGGAGATACTATACTGTAGTTTGTAGGGAAGGAAAGGAAATCGATGAAGTAAAGTACGGTAGGTAGATGGTTTGTGATAATGGATTGGATTGGATGGATGATGTGATGATGTGTTGTGATATGACACGTACGTTCGCATTGTGGTTTGTTTGTCGATCAGATCAGATCAGATCAGATCAGATCAGATCACCTTATTACGAAGTAAGATGGAATGATGGTCAGACTTCTCCTCTTCTTTAGGTACTCTTTTGACCCCACCAGCTAACTGACTGTTCAACTGTTCACGCAAGTGGAGAACATCCTATTATTGATACAGGAGGTTATAGTACGAACTAAACTACCTAGGAAAGAGACTGGTAAGTAAACAAGTAAGTAACCCAAGGATACAGTACGTGGACTGGAAAATATAACTCTATACTAGCACGGAGTACGGAGGATCAGCATACCTAGGCTAGGTACTGTATGCATCCATTACATACAGTACATAATCCAGGAATTCCCGTGTTTCCCATGCCATTAATTAGATAGGATATACACAGATTGGAAATAACATCTCGAACTAAAACACCCCTTACCTAGCTAGGTAGGTATTTTCAAGTTTTTTCTCTGTGGTTGTTTGGTTTTTGTGGATAGTAGGTAGGTTTACTTTATCAAAGTAAGGTATTTTACTTCTACAGTACTATACTTGTATTGTTCGCCGCATTCGTAAGCTCGAGGTAAGGTTTGTACGAGACGGGGGTTTAGATTAAATCAGCTGTGTGTGTGCTTCTAGAAGGATGGTGGAAGGATGGGCTTACGGTACTTACTTTATTTTTGATGAGGATAGGTGGAGGATTGTTGTGGTAGGGAGTAGGTAGGGAGAAAGGAAGAGTGGGAAGGAATGGATTCGTCTGGTCTAGTTATTTAATTAAGGATTTTCCCTTGGTCAGCGGTATATACTCTGTATTCCAATCGACTATCGTAGTACTTCCTTATATTATATCTTATTATAGAGTAGCTAGGATTCTGTGTCAGATACTGTAGATACGGTTATCTTTCGGTATCTTTCGGCCCGTGATATGATATAGAAAGAAGTAGGTAGATAGACTCCACATGTACTCGTTACTCGTAGAATCAAGATATGTCCCCAGTCCAGTCCAGTTATACTCCATACAATTTTGACAAGTCAAGTCAAGTTAAATCCGTAAGATGATAGTAATATCCATTTTCCATTTGTCGTGAGCTCCAATCCAGACCAGCTAGATTAGGGTGAGTAATCATAGCAACGCGACGCGATGCGGTTCGAAATACCATGTTATACTCGTACCTAATTAAATCATGGAATACCTCGTCATCCCTAATATATATAATTTATATAAATTACCCTCGGTCTCTCGATATTTTCTAGAATCCTTGGGAATAGTATGATTTATTATAACTTCCCATCTAATCACTGTATTAATCATAGAACACCTCGTCATCCCTCATATATATAATTTATATAAATTAAATCGGTCCTTCGATATTTTCTAGAATCCTTGGCAGTGCAGTCAGCGAGATATGAGGCGGGGAAATATTAATGTTACAAGTAGAACCGAAAAAAAAGAACAACAACGATACTATTGTGTGGTAGATCCCTTCATGTCGATATTATCCTCGTATAATACAACGCAGTAAAGTAAAGTAAAGTAAAGTGAGGAATAGAAGTAGAAACTCACCGCCCGTATATTCGCATACCATACCATACGAGTATTCCCATATTAACCCTTAAATCCTACCTACCCTACCCTAGCCTACCTAGGAATATCTAGTGGCCAAACGCCGCGAGGCTCGAGCCCGTTGTGTTGTCCCGTATTACGTCGACCAACATACCCCTACAAATTAAAAATCCCACGCTAGAACCCCGCCCCTAGTCCGTGGCGGCTTCTAGAAGCTTACCTTTTTCGTACCCGATTTATCGTCGCCACACCTCCTCCCCCTCCCCCTCCCTCCCTTCTAATCTCTCCACTACGGAGTATAGTGCACGGGAACAGGAAGGGGTACGAGTATGTGTTGTCCATTTGATTTATCTGTTGAGTACGAGGACTGGCTCGGATTATACGAGGTACCGTACACGGACTCGCCGTGGAAGATAGTGATATATTCTGAGAATTGAAGGAAAGGAAAGGAGTACGCCGTGAGTACCCTCCGTATCCATAGGATAGGGATTTTTGGGTGCGGTGGTGGCTGTTGTACTGCTGCATTGGGTAGCGATGGAGATGGAGATGGTGGTTGCGTGATAGCACGTGGTTTTAGGCTAGGACCTAACGCCGAGTGAGGATTTTTAATAGAAGAGAAGTGGAGAGGATGGGGAAGGTGGATGTGGATCTGGCGGGGTGTGGTGTTGCTCGCTTATGATGGATAAATTTACTTCTATAAACTTTGCTTTTATTTAGTGGGGATAGATGGATGGAGATAAAGAATGAGAAAATAGAAACTCAGACCCTATATTTACCTAGCCATCCAGGTACTGTACTGTACTGTAGATGTACAGTATCTCCGTAGGCTTGTTCATTGGATACTCGGGGATGTGGTCTGAGGGTAGTCGCGGCTCGGTAGTCGTGGTGGTGCTTTTTGATGGCACTGTATTGCGAGAGGAAGGGGGGAGATCCCGCTGGCCTGGGGTAAGCCGTGATGGTGGCCGCTTCAGTATAGTGGTGCATGCTCCTCTGCAAGTTTCCGTTGATGACGAGTAGATGCAAATTTGAGATCTTCTTCACAGCCGATGGAAAGCGGTTCTGAAGAAAGGCGGGCTCGTGGAGTTCGCGATAGTACCAGGTAATCTTACAGTAGAGTATAGATCCATATCCTTGATTTATTGAAGCTAATACAGTCCAGTTCAATACAATCCACTCTCATCTCATCTCGCTGCGGGACTCTGTGCGCAAGTATTCATTCCTAGAAAGAAACCCCGCTTCGAGAGAAGAAAATCCCAATTCACGCCCAATACGGTAGGTCATATACTCTATGCACGCTGTAAAC
The DNA here is from genome assembly GCA_900184765.1 of Hymenoscyphus fraxineus. Lineage (NCBI taxonomy): Eukaryota > Fungi > Ascomycota > Leotiomycetes > Helotiales > Helotiaceae > Hymenoscyphus > Hymenoscyphus fraxineus. The sequence continues at coordinate 349,835 of LT855415.1, read as the reverse complement.
GAGCATCCAACCAACCTTCTTTGGAACGCCGAGCCCTTCGTCAACGCCCGATTAGGGAAGAGAGATCTCGCGGATGTGCAATCCTAGATCCGAGTCTGAGGACCTCGTCGATTTGTTTGCTTGGTTGGTGGTGGTTCTGGAGGTACCTGCGTTGTTGGATTGAATGGTGCGATTCTTAGTGGGGAGATTGTTTGTTGGGTGTGAGGAATGGTGTGTTTGTGGTGGGGGTTTGAGGAGAGAGAGAGATTGAATGGTACGTAGGGATATACTCGTAGCAACAAGCTAAATCTGGGCTGGTGTTGAGTTTTCATGTTCACAGTTTCACTGGAAAATTCCATGACCGCCTCTGGTTGATGGAAATTTCGTTAACCGAGTTTTGTGCGCTTTCGTCGTTTTTTGGTTGGCTTCTTCGCGTCTGAGGATGTGTCATGTATCTACAATATATACGGTTCCTGCGAGTAAATGAATGCTAGCCGTTGCATGTATGCCTATTGGCGAGTTCCAAGAAAAGTGTTGTAGTTAAGTCAGGCAAGCACTTGATGCATATCAAAGTTGAGGGGGAAAGAGCTACCATGATATGATACTTACCTGCTATCATACGCGCTTTCCAGTGGAAGCGCAAATCCTCATCCACAACAGATGAGCTCTTTCCCTGAGAAAGGGGAAAAGTAAGAGGGAGACAGCGATCTCAATAGCCCGGTGGCTCCTGGTCTTGTCCCACGCCTGCCCTTCCCATCTCATGTTCTTTTTGACTGTCTCCATCTTTCATCATCAAGTCTCTAGATCCCTCAAAAGCGTGGCTGCATCTGCACCAAAACCGCGATGTGAATGTCAACTCGCACTACGCGTGTGCTTCAAACTTCAGCTTTTCCTTGTGCTCAAATTCCACCAAAATGCCATCTCGAGCCAACAGAAGCAGTGTCAATTGCTGCACTAGCCGTACTCCCCCTTCTCCAGATGGAGAACCCCCTCGACTGGCCGTCTCCCCAGTCAAAACCCCTCAGCGATCAGTCAACGTCTTACATGAGTGCCGCAAAGAATCCAAAGAACTTATAGAACCTCAAAAAACCAAAGAATACAACCCACCCGAAGGAGCCAATACCGCGCTCACACCTGTTGCGGAAGGTGTCGAACTTGAACTGGGTCCCATACTAGAAAACGACAATGCAAGAGCTGTCTCAGGGGAGCCAGAAATCACTCCTGCCCGTCAGGCAAGTACTTTGAAGCTGCGAAGCCTCCTACTGGGAGACAAATCAGACACGGATGAAGAATGGGAACATATCAAGCTAAAGAAGAGCTCGAGCACATTGAGTGCAGTCAAACAGAAATTGAAAAAGCACCTTTCACGAGAAACTACTTTATCAAAGCGTCGATCCGTTTCCAGCGTGGGAACGACAGATGAGGAAATCGAGCGTCGAGCCGAACTGAAACGCATACGCCACAAGCGAATTCAGCAGGAATTGAGTAATGAAGCCAGTTATGATGAGGATGCAAAGTCGCTTTCGTCCATTGCGGATGCTGATACTACATTGGGAACTACTATTAATTCATCTTGGAAACCAGGAGAATCTATCCCACTTCCACGACTTCTTAGCCCTTCTTTATCATATCCATCATACCCATTCCCAGCTGTTGCCGAAGGACCTTCTATAGACGAGTAAGTTCTGCTACTCCTGCCCCAAGTTGAAAGTGGCTAACGGCTGTAAGACAAAATGAAAAGGCAGAAACAAACGCCATTAAGGCAGAAGTTAGTCCAGACAAACTACCACAGATTGACACAGTTATTGGCACTTCCATCGACACAAAGATTGAGACAACACCGAAAAAAGAAGACCGAACGATGAGTAGATCAAGCGGTACGATTTCCCGAAGACATAGCTCACCCGTTCTGCACGATGGGGATTCAGGCCACTTTGGTTTTCCGATTGCAACTTGCCAACAAGAGAGAAAACTGAGTGAAATTCCGCCAATTCCACCAGCTCCAGTGATCGAGCCAAAGCGGCTTGCAAGTATTCCAGAGCCAACAAGGTCATCATGGCGATTATCCTTCGTCTACAACGGCAATTCCAATCAAGAGTATAAGATCCCAATTCCTGCCACAATTGAAGAAACAACGATGAGTGGGCCAACACTGCGGAGATGGCTTCATGGTCAAGGACTTCGATCTTCATCCAATCCAATCTCGAACTTAGACAACAAGGACACCTCTACCAATTCATCGAATCCAAAGACCTCAGTGTGTTCAGTACCTCACGATGTTTCGGGCGTCGATGGAGGAACTGAGAGTGACTTACAGACTCCACACCTACATCAAATGGGGATATCGCACCGGCTGGCTTCCAGAACTCTCATGCCATCTCCTTCATCGCCGGAGCTGATCGGTTGGGGTTCAGTCACTCGTGCTGATTCAAGTAGTGACACTTCACTCGTTCGTATTGAACGATCCCGTTTCCTTAGAAACACCTCAGACTCCATAGCTTTGAGTGACTGTATACCTCAATCTTGGGGTAACGTATTACAAGATCAAACATCATCTCACTATCCTTCCACTGGTAACAGCATCCAGCCATCTGCTGAAAGCTCTCGCTTCAATTTGGCATCAATTTTGGCAAGTAGCATGAACAGCCCTGCAGCATCCGAGATTGACAGTAAGTTTTTTGCAATTCTTTCTACAAGCTTGAAATTATCACCTCGCTGATTACACCTCGCTTAGAATTGGAATTCCCAAATCTGGAAAAGCACTTGACCATTGCGACGACAGCAAGTGACACATCCCCTAGTCGACCGCCCCCGCTCACTAGACAACCTCGGAAAACTGCATTTGATGATAGCTCATTGCTTGTATCTGAAACCGAATCATTCCGTGAACGAGAAGCAGAACTGAGCATCGTCAAAACCAGATTCGCTTCCGCGGAAGCCAGACGAAGCCCCAGCACACCTGTCTCTAGCAAATTCCGGGAGGAGTTTGACTTGGAACCAAAACCCGATGAAACATCAGTACCACGCAAATCCTCGAGATTTAGCAAATTGGCAAAGTTCGCAATCAAATCATACGACGGTCCCTCATCTCCTCTTCATCATTCCAAGGAAGAATTGCTTTCTGTACCCGTTCCGGAATTCAACCCCAAGCCATCGGGACAAAATCAGAAGACAGAAGACCCAATGGGTGGTTCTTGGGGAGGTAGTCGTGGGAAAAGGCGCGGCCTGCGTCGAAGAAGGAGAAAAGGCAGTGACGAGCCAAAGACTGTGTTCGCTGCTTTGATGATGAAAAGGAAAAAGGACCCAAAATCCGAGAAAAATGGTGAGTCTGATGATAATTTGGAGGCCAAAGACGCTGTAATGGATTCGTGGGAGGACGAGATGGCGGCAATCGCGGGCAAAGCCAAAATGAAAAGCAAGAATATTGTCAAGAAGAAGGTTCCAACAGGCCCAGACCTGCGATTTCCACCATCGTGGTCGCGTTTTCCAAGTCATTCACGACATGAGAGGAGTTTTAGTGCTGGAAGACCAGAGAATGTTGAAGCAAGAGACTTTGCCATGACAATTGCCAGTAATGGTGAACCTACCTGGTATCTTCATGAACGGAAGCATCACTTGTATCATTATGAAGGTGATGACCACCCATCTCATGCGGATGATGCAAGAAAGAAGGGAGTTGTTGAAAAAGTGGCAAAGAAACTCAAAGAAGAAATCAAGAATTATCAAAATGCAGGTGAGCCGCCTGAGATTGAAGATACCTTCGGCAGAAGAAGCAGTCTTAACCCGACTTTGCATCTGGATCGCCCCGAGTTGGAGATTCTACCCATGGAACTTCAAAGTGCGGCTCAGATGGAAAAGGAAGTCATAGAACAACTAGAGGAACAGAAGAGGCTCGACGACCTTGCCGATATGGATATGGGGACCGTGGATGGAAGTGTTGACGAGGATAACGTACCACCACGAAGCGTCAGTATTGCTGATCCCAAATTCTACGATGAATGTCTTGTGCACAGCAACAAGACGGGATGGCCGAAACGGTCCGAGAGCAAGAAAGGAAAGTATCGAACGTGGAGTGCGAAGGATCTGGCGGAGTGGGATGGGTCTGATCTGTATGGAAGTGTACGAAGTGGTTGTGGAAGTGGGAGGCGTCGAAGAAAGGAAGTGAGTTTGAGGAAGAGTACGGATGACTATCATGCGGAGTTGAAGGAGATGGAGAAGTTGGAGAGGGAGAAGGTTTTGAGGGTTGTGGAGGAGGTTTGGGGGAGGAAGAAAGGGAAGGGGAAGGGTGAGATGACTGAGAATAGTGTGAAGGGGGTTTCTCCTGAGAAGGAGATGTGATGGTGAAGCGAGTGGTTCTTTACTGGTTCCTTTAGGTATTCTTTTTGGTAGGGGGTGGAGGGGGGTAACGAATATTGGTGTTGGTTGTTGTATATCTTTGAATGACCTAGGCGGGGTAGGATTCTCGCTTGCTTGCTTGGTGTGTTTGGTGTTGGGTTATGTTTAGTTGGGTTATTGTTTGGGGTTCTTTGGTATGAAATAGAATGGAATGGAATGTTGGGTGGGTGGATTGGTTGGTGAGTTATTGTATAGCAAGTGGTATACTTTGGGTGTTATTGATTGGGATTCGTTTGGGGTGTGTATTGGGATTCAGTGGACGGAGTGGGAGTACAGCTTAGGTTCGTTTTATATTTGTATTGTTTTGTATTATATAGAATCGTAGTTTGTATATTTTGTTTCTCTTTATACTTTTCTTTTCTTGGGGAATCTAGAATGTGGGATACTTGGTTTCACTCGTGGAAGTATCGATAGAAGGAAAGAAGGAAAGTGCTATGGTAGTTTCTTATAACGACTAGGTATCTGGGTATGATTTCTTGGATGAGGAAGGTGTAGGTAGGGATACTTGGGTTTGTTGGAGTTTATGTAGTTTGAATGCGTAGAGTATTCGTAGTGTTGTTCTAATTCGCGGGGTAAGGGTTAGATTTGCTTGATATACTATGGAGTTGTAGTCTTATCTTGAGGTCTTTTACTTTTTTGGGTATTCTTTACTTTGGGTTTTGGGTTTTGGGTTTTAAGGACTAGACTAGGTATCGTATTGTATGTTTAGCAGGAGTAGATCGTTTTGATTGTTGGTTTGCTTGTATTGGTATTGTTATGTTGATGGGTATTTGGATATTTTGGGGGGAGAAATTGTTTAGGGGAGGTGGGAGAGGGGGAGAGGGGAGGGGAGAGAAGGGGTAACGGGAAGTGTTTGGTTGTGCTCTTTTTTTGATATTATGGTTTGGATGAGAAGGTTGTTTGGGGGTTTTGGATGGTGTTGTAGGGAGTGGTTTGGGTAGGAGTAAGAGTAAGAGTTTTTATGTAGTTTTAGGAAGGATGGTAGTGTTGGGGATTTTAGAGTTGTGGTTGTGGTTGTGTATATATGATGATGACATTTATATGGGATGGGGTGTTCTCAATTTGTTTTGGTGGGTTGGTTTAGTATCTACGACTCTACGGTGGTTTCTTTTGGAGACTTTGGGGGTCGGTGTGAAGTGTGGGGATGGACGTTGATCTATTGATTGAGTGAGTTGGGTATATATATACTATACATAGTGATTGTCCATCTTAGATGAGCTTACATCCTTTCCTCTATATCAAAGTATCAAGCTAAAATTACGGCTTTTTAGAGTATCAATCTTATCATAGCTCATTAACACAACATAACTAAAACCCCTAAAATCCCAAACCCGACCGAGAGGGAAAAGTTACCCCTCAAAATCATAGAGCCACTCACACTCGTCGATTTCGCGACCGGTCTCCCCGTCACCAGTCTCTCTTCAGAAGTCGTGCTTGTCGTTGGCTGTGCAGCCAAAATATGACCCTGAACCGAGGATTTCGATGGAGAGTCCAATGAAAGACTACCTTTTACTACACCACTAGTCGAATACCTATCATCTCCCGCCTTTGCAAGTTTCATGGAGCTAGGGGAGTTTGTTTCTAGCCCTGACACGGGGATGGTTGAGGCAACACCATTCGGATACTGGATTACAACACCAAACGGCCCATACGTTACAACAGCGCTTAGAGCCGAGAGTGTTTGTACAGAACCGGACTTGGTGAGTGCTTGACCCTTGTACATGACTATATCTGCCCCTCCAAGAGGCGTGACTAGCGAGTTGTCTTTTACTTTGTTATTACTTGGTGGGATAGTCGTCGCGATTTCAGCCCCTTGGGAACTGATGACTAGGTTCCCGTCGTGGTTCATGGAGTAAATGATGGAGACTCCGTCTGTGCTTTTGGGGGGTAGTGTGGTGATATCACCGGGTTTGAGGGGCGAGAGGCGGGGGATGTTGAAGGTATTTGTCCGAGTGGTTATGCTGTCGTCGCCAGGTGGGAAAGCGGAGATTATCTCTGTGGAGATGAGGGATATTGCGATTTCTGAGATGGGGGGTTCTTCTCCAGGTTGCGGAAGGTTGTTAATTGAAGGAGGGCCACTGGCTATGAAGGGTGATGGGTCTCGGTTGTTTGGAATATGAGGTCCTACAGGCTCGCCAGGATTTGAAGGCGATTTGTTCGCTATTGCGGGAGTGTTTCCTCCAGGTGGTTCGCTAGATGGACTATGTTGTATATTTTCTGGTAAAGGGGGTACTTTGTTTACCTCAGGATTGCTATTAGAATTCGGCAATTCGCCGCGGTTGTAGGATGCAGGATCAGACACTGGGTTATTGATATTTGGAGGTGTATTGCCCTGTGGAGTTGGGTTGTTTTCCGAGACTGCTGGCAGAGTATCACTACCAACTGAGGAGATACTTCCTGGTTCTTGAAAGCCGACATCAAGTTTATCGTCAGAGGGGCCATGGTCAAGACTACCAGGGGAAGGTCTAGTGTCCGACTGAGCGTTATCTCCTCCACCTACGTTCCCACCAGTAGGGTGATGTTCGACATTTCCCGGTCTGGGAGCATTGTTTATCTGAGCTGTTGCCTTGGGCTCAGAATAGATGGTAGGTGTACCTGTATACACAGATACTTTCGTCGCAGCCGCTGGCGATGTATTCGGAGCCAGTCCTGGATGCCCAACGGGTACTGGAGAAGCAGCAGGTTGACTGGTGATTGAATAACGAGGACTTGGTACAGGACCTGGCGGGGTAATAGGCACGATCGGAGTGAGAGCTGAGTCAAATACTAGCGCGTGAGGAGGGTCTGGTATACCGTAATACCGATGTTCAAACTTTATGCTACACGAGTTCCATGCTGGGACGTTGAGCCAATCGAATTCAGGGATTCGAATAAATGGGTTACAGCGGAAGTGCTGGTGGTTCTTGATATTTAGTAGAGAGAGGTAATCCTCGTCCTCTTCTGTGACAGCGGAACCGTTAGATCTCGTTAGCGGTGGTGTTTTCTTGTCGAGTGTTGAGGGACAGGAGGTGTATAGGTGTGCTAGTTGTAGTTGCGAAGATGGCGCTGTAAGGCCCATCTTCTCATACGTAAATGGATTATTGGGATCGGGCGTTGGATCTCGGATACTGCCTACGAACTGAACGTAATCCATGACACTGCTCATTCCGAAGCCGGCGAGGTCGTAGGTGGTGAGTTGGGAAATTTCAAAAGGGTGGACGACATTGGTTAGTATTGGTCCGATTCTGGAACTACTGGAATCCCGCATCTTGGCTCCTGTGCTGAATACGCAGGTTATTCTCTCTGAGCCCATGGTGGTGGTACTTGTTACATTGGCAAATTGCCATGTTGTGCGGAAGTATACGTCGTGTGCGGTGATGGATTGCCATAGCATATATACCGAGGGAGAAGTGCTGATCAACCCTTGGTTAGAATATTGGTACTTATGCTTTGGGAAGTTGGAACTGACATACAATGTTTTGTTCAAACCTGGCACGAGTAACGTAGAAGGGTGGGATACATTCTTGGAAGCAGTGCTAGTTGGAAAGTAGACCAGCTGCACCGTGATACCATCTCTGAAAGAAAACACGTCAGCTATAGTGACTAGACGGGACTATTCGTACTTACACTTCACAAACCCTCGCATGTTTTATCGAAGGAGATACGGCCTGTTCCTCTCTAACTTCTTCGTGGATTCCGCGCTTGAGACCAAAACCAAGCCCTTGTCTAGTAGAAATAAACGCCGAACAAGCTTCCAACGTTGCATTTTTGAAGGTCCTGTGGCTTGTGACGTTCAATGCTGGTGATGGCGTTATGAGAGCCTTGGGAGAATTGAAAGTTGTTGATGATGCAAATGAGCGTGAGTTAACACTTTGTGTAGCATTGAGTAATGGGAGCTCCCTTCGACCATTTGCAACGAAGGCATCTAGTGGATGCTAATCAGCCTCCATGTCTTTGTTCTAACAATATTGTTATTAGTTACCTGTGAAAATATCTCTCAGGCTGGCGAGAAGCGAGATAGTAATAGCCAGAGAGAATACACGAAACCCCAGCATTTTGAAAATTTAACGAAAGTGATCGAGGATCGCGATACAGACACAGTCATTTTACAATCAACGAGGTCATATACGGCATATTTGTCGTTCCGTAGGAACTGCTACCTTTCCAGACAAGATGAACTGCATATTGTAAAGGGGGCTCTGACGTTACATTGCCAAACAGCCCCAAAATCCACCATGCTACATGAATCTTCATACCAACTATGAGGCAGCGAGTAACCGCCCAGCAAGTCTCGCAATCTTCCCCCTCCAATAAAGTCTGGGAATCATTGACGTTGGATTCTCAGTGGAGGACAAAAAAGAATGAACTGTGCCTTAATATAGTTCGTGCCTGGGAATGAATCCTTCACTGTACTCCAAAGGGGGATAGGAGAAACTGCGCCCCCTTGGCTCGTGGGGGCGGAAATATTTCGATCGCGATTTGGTACACATTTTGGTAAGTGTTGGTATCACCGTAGTTCTCGAAACCTTTTTTTGGAAAGGAGGATGAAGTAACCAGCCCCATTAATTATATGTCTTGTTGCTTGAGAATGGAAGTAGGTAGCTCCTCCACCTACGCTTATTCAGTGTTACACACCCTAGGCGCTACGATAATCCCAAACGTACCACGGGATATTCCAAACGTATAGACAATTTGAATTGCCGACCGAGAAATCCGCTGGATTGAAAATCGAAGAATGCTTTTATTATACCCCGAAACTCGAAATCCAAGTACCGACCAGAATGGTAGAGCCACGTAAGTCACAGTAAGCGCAACCTATGTCGAAGACTATATAAGATAGCTTGATTTAGTTTATATATACCGATAGCTATCTATTATATTAGGAAAGACTTTCATATAGCTAGTTTCTTTTCAAGATAAATAGAGTTAGAATATACTATATGGAGAGTTTTCCTACAAAATTAGCTTCAAGTTAAGCGAGAATCTACTTGAATATTATTTATAGTAAGCTAGGTATATATAAAGTAATAACCATATCTCTTACCTACAAGTTAACACTACAATATAATCTAGCTCTCAACTACCGACCAGAACCTTTTACAACGACCAAATTAGAACCAATTAACACACCCATTACCCTAGAACCTATACAAATGCATCGTTCAAGCTATCAAACCAGATCTCACAAGCGGAAAACAAGAAACCCACCATCAATAAACGTTGAAATCTTCATGTTATGCAACAAAGCAACGTGATGTGCACTCAACTCTATAATCCTCATACTCTATTCACCACAAGTAAATAAAACGCCATTCGCTATGCAAAAGTCCCAGCATCCCGCCCATATCCATATATCTCATAAATTCCATTATGTTTTTCCCATCCAAAAACTCAGAGAGGCCATGTATCCGTGTCCATCAAGATATACAAGCTCTCCATACTCCATAATCATTGAGGTTTTGGTATCTCAATTCGCCTGTGTGATCTCTTTAACAGACCAAGCACGAACCGCTCCATCATCACCAGTCGTTACAAGCATCTCCTCTGAATCCGATTTCCTCCCCGAATCATACCGCTTGCACCACGTAACATGGTTAACTTCATACGGCCCATGTGCTCCTTCCAGAATACCAATCACGACCCATTCTCGCTCAATCTCACCACCGACACTCGTTCGTCCTCTGGTTTGTTCTTCATAGACGACTATTTGCCCATCACTGCTCGTACTAGCCACCCGACCACTCAATTGCGACCATGAAATGCTGTAGATGGGCAAAGTGTGGGCCTTTGGGAGTGTAGCAGTACATTTCCACGTCTCCTCAGAAGGACCAGGTCGCATGGTTGAAGGGATTCCATGCGAGAAGTAAGAAGGCTTATTCATTGGTGGAGGCGAGGGGACTTTGGTCCATACTCGAATTGTCAAGTCTGCCGAGGAGGAAAGGAGACGGGCGGTTGGTCGATTATATTCGCTCTCGTTATCTGTGCCGTGTGAGATTGCGAATCTCTTTTGCACGACTTCTGGCTCCCATTGCAAGGCCCAGACGGTTCCATCGTGTCCCTCCAGTACTGCGATGGATGACCATTCTCCTTCGTCATCGCCACGCCATAATCGGATCGTGTCGTCGTATGAGCCGCTGGCAAGTACTTCTCCCTCCCCGTCGTCTTTGCGCCAGCATACGCATTTGACATCTGCATCGTGCTCTTGTAGTACCGCCACCGTCTCGAATTCGTCTTCGCCGTCCTCTCCTATCTCCTCCCAAACCCATATTGATTTATCCCGACTACAAGATGCCAAGTACTGCGCAGAAGGCGAATAGTCCACACACTTGATCTCGCTATCATGGCCTTCCAACACAATATTATATTCCCAATCCTCCGCAGTCGAGGTATCTGATTCATCGTCGTCGCGCAGTTGCCCGCGATGCGGCTTCGCTTCTCCCAGACTTGAAATCTCCATCTCAGTCGCATCATCCTCGTCGCCATTGGGTACGCCTTGCTCCACCATGCCACCCGCCCCGAATTGCTCATGGCGATGCCATATCCCCATTGTCGCATCGAAGCTCCCAGTCGCAACAGACATCTTGCTCGTCCTCTTGCTCGTAGGTTTCCATGCTACGCTCCTCACGCTCCTATCATGCGCATTCTCCAATTTACTATGTAGTGTAAAATTGGTGAGTGAGTAAACGCGTACTGTCTTGTCCGAGGTAGGCGTCGCGATGAGGGGTATATTATTTGGATTAGGTATTGATACCCAGGCGCGGGAAAGAGCTGGGGGTTTGAAATCCGCCAGGTGGGAGATGGAAATTGTATGGGGAGATGGAGATGACATGGTAATCTGTTCTCCTCAAGATAGGATAAAGGAATGTGTTGGAGTAGAAATGGAAAGAAGATTGATTTCGCAGATGGGAAAGCTGATCAGAGATTGGACTTTGGATTTGCGCACTGACCATATCTTAGTAGTGGGGGTTTTCACAGAAAAAGCAACTGGAGCCGTCTCCAGCCGCAGGAACATTTTTATACTGTAGCGCTTTTTGCTTCACTTTTATTTATTGTTTGGCGACTGCAGTAATATTCAGTCTGTCAGTTTTCAGAATCTACAAAAGTATATGGGTCTTTCTGGTGTTGGCAAGGTAAAAGATTACCCGGGTACCAGGTAAAGGATATGGTTTTAGCTTTCTTTCACACATAGAACATCCTGTCTAGATGTACATGGAACTTTGGTACTCAGAGAGAAGAGAGAGAGGAGAATGGTAGGAATACTTTCAGATAATGTGGATTCACAAAACTAAATGTCTGGTCTGCCTGGCAATCTGGTGTAAGAACATTTGGCAGAGAGAAGAGCGAAGTGAGGGGCACATCCGAAAACGGACACACCAATGGACCGAAAATCAGCCAGGAATTCGTACAGTAGGGTAGGTTTGATTGGCCAATTTTAGCGAACGAGAATTCTCCTATTTTCCTAGAAACTTCCTCGCTTCTTGGTTGATTCCAGCTCTACGGAACCTCCAATTCATCCCATCTTTTCGCGAGCCGCCATCACCCATTCCGACAAGCCGTTAGCAGGTCAATATGTCATAGATGTTTCGAGTTTCGCCTTACTTCTACTCGAAACGTCAGCCAGCCGACGCCCCGTGGGGTGCTTTGGTACTGCCGTCTGATCATGTACGAGTACTCGAACCTGCGGAGAAAACACTCCTTCTTTCTGATCGATCGCCAATCGAGATTGAACCGAGAAGAAATTGGCAAAGAGGGTACCGTCATATCCCCGTTGATCCCCCAAAAGGAAAAAAAGGGGCTGGAACTTGACCAACCAACTCATTGTTCCTCGTTGGCATAATCGTTCTCGCTACCGGTTTGCTGGGTTCATCCTCGCCAAGGTCCCTATATTTATAAAGGTATGCTCCAATACTTGCTCCTCGACAGTTTCAGTAACAACCACTCGCAAACTGCCTCTCCTATATATTTCCCCCGCTTGATGCATAATTTCTGCTTTTGCTGTACTCCGCGACAGACTCCTGTTCGTAATTTGAGGGAAATTCAATTTCATACCCCCCAGATCACCATATCCCCGTTACCACGTTGACTTGCATTGATTTACTCTGGGGTAGTCCCTCGCTAGGTGGCTGATGAGTTGCTTCCTCCCAGCCATTCTTCCAACTTTTGATCTTTTTTTGTATTCCCCAACCTCACAGTTCTGGTCATTTGGATGGACTTCCTTGTATTCTGAAAGTAAAGGAGGAGGAGAGGATCCAAGTCGCAGTTGATTCTCATCAGAGACTGTAATTGCCATGGCTGGCATATCAAATTTGAGATGATGGGGGCTGGCCAGGCGTTTGGTGTGAGTCCCGATGAAACGAAGTATATAGGGGATCACAGTCCCATTCCTTTCCGCGTCTGATTTTGTTTCTCAAACTTTGCAAAACTATATACCACATAATCTCTCCCTTTCGCTTCGCGTCCTTCAAGTAGGACGCTTTCAAGACGGACAGACGCCACAGACGTCGAGGTTCCCACTTTCGTTCATCCCCCGATCCTTACCTAGGCAAATTCGACTTTGAGAGTCCTTCTGGCGAAGAAAGTGTTCACTCAGAAGACGACGTCCAGACAATGGACAGTGACGGTCAATTAATCAAACGACCAGGCTCTCCGATTGTCCCGGCTTCTCCTGGAAGAGCATATCAACCAGGTCAACCACGTATCAACTACTCTCCAGAACGCCCACAAATTGAAGCAGCGAGTGAGGAAACAGCCGCCCCTAGAGCTGGTCTTCGTCGTAGAGCCAGTCATCAGAACTCGGGAGAATACGATACACGTCCTAGTTCATCCCGTCCAATGAGGTCACGCGGAGACGACGGCTACCATAGTAGCCAGGAAGACGAAAGAGCTCCTCGTTCTCGTCACGATGACTACCATCACCACCCCGATTCAAGAGAACGCTCTCGTCCTCCTCGCAGCTATAGAAATGCAGAATGGGATCGGCCACCACCTTCCGCTTCTAAACCATATTTCGACGAGTCTCGTCATGATTACAACGATAGAGACTTGGAGAGAGGAGAGCCAGATTACTCTCCCTCCCCAAGGAGGAGAAGAGCGAGCGTCGTTGAAAGCATTGATGGATACAACTACTACGCCCACCGGAAGGGAAAGGTCGATTTCAAATCTCTCTCCAAAGAAGAACAAAAGGAGATTCTGAGACTTCCATGGACTGAGTGGATGAACTCGGAATTCAAGAATCGTTTGTCTCTCCTTCCCCTGAAATGCGACGCGACATATACTCACAGAAAATTCCAGATTTCGTAGCAACCCTAGGAGAATTCGTCGGCACGACCATGTTCCTCTTCTTCGCCTTCGCCGGCACCCAAGTAGCCAACATCCAATCCGCAGCATCCTCCACCACCACCTCCGGAGGCGCGACTGGCTTCAACATCTCCGTCTACCTCTACATCAGCGTCATCTTCGGCTTCTCACTCATGGTCAACGTCTGGATCTTCTTCCGCATCTCAGGTGGACTATTCAACCCCGCCGTCACACTAGCCATGGTCCTCGTCGGGGCCGTCCCACCACTCCGCGCCATCTTCCTCTTCAACGCCCAAATCGTCGGTGCGATTGCAGCGTCGGGAATGGTCATCGGAATGTTCCCCACGAGTTTCAATGTCAGGACGACGCTTTCGGGCGGTTCTAGTTTGGTCCAAGGGGTGTTTATCGAGGCGATTCTGACGGCGGAACTCGTGTTTACGATCTTCATGTTGGCGAAGGAGAAGCATAAAGCTACGTTCATTGCGCCGGTTGGTATTGGGCTGGCGCTTTTCATTGCCGAGATGGTGGGGGTGTATTATACGGGGGGGTCGCTGAATCCGGCAAGGAGTATCGGGCCGTGTATTGTGACTTGGACTTGGGATAAGGAGCATTGGATTTATTGTAAGTTCTCCTTCTTCTCCATCCCTTTCATTTCCCTACCCCTTACCCATATATCTCTCACTTCTCCTCATTGATTCTGAATCAACGACCCAATACTCATATTTCCAAATAGGGGTAGGACCCTTCATCGGCTCCCTCATCGCCGTTGTCTTCTACCGCTTCATCAAGATGCTCGAGTACGAGATGGCGAACCCAGGTCAAGACGGTGACGACGTCAACGACCCGACCAAGAACCCGGAGAAGCGACATGAGATCCAGCATCGACGGGAGCAGAAACAAACGGAACGAATTAGTCGGATGAATACCAGGGATTAAAATCCTCCGGCTTGAGAGGATGATATGATGAGGTGATGAGTGGTTGGATTGATACCCTGTTCAGACTGATATGGAGGGTAGGTAATTTGATGGAAGAGAAATGAGAAAATGAGAAAAAGAAACGAAAAAGAGAGAGGTTTGGATATGGTATGGTATGGTATTGGATGGGATGGTTATGATAATGGGCTATGAGACATGTTAATGAAGCACGAGACACGATTCGAAAATGATTGCGTGGGTGGCTATTACGTTGTTTTGATTTATAAGTCTATGCCAATGGGTATTTGGTACTGTTTATGTTTTTACGTGCAATGGACCGAGATGGAATTTTCATTGGATCTGGAATCTGGAATCTGTTATATATTACTTAGTTGCGTCTTCGGGGATAATTGAACACTATCATGAACTTGATTCACAGCAGTCTATATTGAGGGTATCGAGAACTGTATGAAAGGAACAGCGTAAAAACCGAATAGAATAGATTAACTAATAGGGTCTTAATCTTAGTTATTCTAATCAACTCGACCTCCTAATCAGGGTTAATCGCTTAATTAACCATACAATCTAATTAAATCGATTGATTCGGGCCGAAGCCTCGGACCGACGGACCGAGAGCTCTAAGGGTGATCGGCGTACTACGTAGAAGCTAAGCGAGAGCCCCTTGTACTTATCTTTACCAGGAACGTCCCTATAGAGTAGGAATAAGTCTCGGCGTAGCGCTATACTAAAGGACGTACTATAAAACAAATTATTTACATTTCTTGTCTATAGGATCGTTAGTTATTATCTACTAGATCTTTTCTTTTGTTTTATCTCTTTACTATCCTTTTAAAGGAATTTTTAAGTGTATTAGTAGTACTTTAAAATATATACTATTATTCTAATTAATTCGATTAAACAAACGCCTCTTAATCTATCTAATCACCTAAAGTCGCTAATCTAAATCTAATCTATTTAATCATGATTTAGTTGATTACTAATTGAATAAGTGAGCAATTCGTTCTCACGCTGATATATTGTAATCTTACGTATTCAGCCTTAACCCAGACCATTAATATCCTAATACCAATACCTCCCCACCTATAAACACCCTTAAATTCTCCTTAATCCCCCCTCAACCTCAACCTCCCTCCCTAATTTCTCTCATCCCCTTATTTCCCATTACCATCCAAAACACCACACACCCACAACCTATCCCAGAACCACAACCCCCAAGAAAACACAACCTAAGAACTCAACCAATTCCCAGCTTCGAATCCATCAATCCATTAATCCATCCCTCCCCCTTCTCTCCCCACGTGACTCTGACCCTTCTTCACTACAGCTCTACCTCTAAAACCCGTCGCAAAAACCAACCATACACCTAAACCTAACTCTCTCCATCATTCACCTGATCAAGCTATCACCCCACACCTGAATTCTGATTATACATTAGATTATCAATTAATCAATCCAGAACCCCATTTCCATCTCTTCCTTATCTAAATAAACTAGTATTACTCCGTAGCGATGTTGAAAAATCGAGAGTTTGAGATTTAGGGGTTAGAGGGGTCTAGAAGGGGATAGGTAATATGGTTATATTGTTCGTATTATTGTTAATATAGGTATACAAGTAGATACTGTAAGGAGGGTTTTAAGTGGTTAAGTAATATATAGCTATCCTTGAAAGTTTATCTTTGGTCCTTTACTTATAACCTAGCATTTCGTATCGGGAGAGACGACACTCGTAGCTACTAGGAAAACGAAAGATCGTACTTTACTCGCTTATACTTCCACCCCCTTATATCGCTTAGCAAAAGAGGCGCCCCCCTCTCCTTCAAAAACACCGTACTTCCAGCTTACTACTACCACACAGATTTAGCCCCACAGTATCTTCCGTAAACCATCTCTTACTAAAATTCCTATCCTGATCTCATATAATGAATCTTGGAGGATGGTTTTTATTGTTAGGAGACTTTGGTAGTAGACATAGACGGTTTGTAGAGGCAATCAGTCCAGTTAAAGAGAATACTTCTTTCTGATGTTATTTACGTATGGGTATTTCTCAGGAGAGAGGGGCAGGGGATTGATTCTGCTGGAGAGGTCGTATGGGGTTTGGATCCAGTGATTAAGTAGTGGATAAGCTGGCTAATTTTCATCGTTGTTATGGACGCGCGCTTGTACTCATCCTCAGTCAATGGCTGGCGTTCCACTGCCTTGACGACTTTCCGCTTGTTGACTTTTCACTGGGAACCTTACCTCTCTATCCAATTTCTGTAAAGATCTCAACTTTGAGTTTCCCCACCTTGAAATAACTTGGTCGCTAGCGGGGCAGTCGTCTGGAAACGAGGATTCACAGCTTCCCAACAAGATCTCATCACTACGCATCCCCACATTAAGACTTCACAATTGCACTCACTCCCCTATTCACGTCACTCATCCAAATACAATCCCCTCTCGCTAATAAACTTACCAACACCCTTATCAACCAACTGCCTCAACGCCTCTTCATCGCCCTTTTTCACAGCCTCCCTCACCTTTGTACTACTAACTACTTCCTCACCCTCCTTTCTTCCCTCAACCATCACAATCCTCCCCTCAGTCACCCACGCCTTCACACCTCCATATTCCTCAAGACTCCCCACCTCACTCCCCCCCTCAACAGCCATCCCATCCCTAACACACAACCTCCCCTCCCCAATCCCCCTCACGAACCCATCCTGCGCACCCCTATCACCCCACTTATCATCCGTCCGATACGTAACCTCCAAACGATGTTTCCCCAAAAACGGCACCAAACTCGCCAGCGTGGTCCCAAGGTAGTATTTCGGAGAAAGGAGTCGGGTCAGGGTATCGTACCCAATGAGGTGGATTTGTTCGCTTTGCCCTTCTCTTTCGTAGATGGCTTCTTGTGCTATGGATGCGGATTTATCGACGAAGTAGGGGTGTTTTGTGACTCCGATGTCTATCACTAGTTCGTTGGAGAGGGGCGGAGAGAGGGATGAGAGGATGGAGGATGCGAAGAGTTCCATCATCGCTAGGCGCTCTGGGAAAGAGGCTGGTTTTGCGGCTTTATCTGCGTTTTGCGTTGCGAGGAGAAGGAGGAGTCTCGGGGTTTGTTGGGGGCTTGGAAGGTCTGGTTTGGCGAAGTTTTGTTGCGCGGAGAGGAGAGATGTGAGGATGATTCGGTGGTGTGCTAGTGTTGGGGGATTGAATGAGGAATCCAGGATGTGGAGTGGTTTAGGGGGGGAACCTGGTGGTGCTGCGAGGAGTTTTGGCATGGAGGATGCGCGACTAGATATCGAGTGGAGGATTTGGAATGTGTGTTTTGAAGATGTGAAGAAGTCGAGGAGGGCGGAGTAGGTTGATATTCGGGCGGCCATTTCGGAGGCGGAGGGAGTGGAGAAGGATGTGGTTGTCATGGTGTTGTTGACATTTAGGGGGTGAGAAAAGAAGGTTGTAATCTATAGCTGCTTACCATAGTTCAGGGCGTTCGTGGTGTGGTGGTGAGAAGTGCTGTTGTTGGTTATGATGCAGGTGGCGTCAATCACCCAATCTGAAGATCCACCCCCACACAAGGCTGTCATGCAAGGCTACTGTACACAAAAGGCTACACAAAATCCCCCGGGTGACCCGAGTACTAAGACTTGTACTAGTATTGACGACACCACTTTCTCTCAGCTCCATCCTCACCATCTCCATCTTCCACTCTCCCGCCGCCGTCAAAATGGTGTTGGTACAGAATTGGCTTCCTCCCTCCAAGGAGAATTGGGAACTTGTCGTCTGGGGTTTCCAATTCTTCCCTCTTGTACGTATTACCATGTACCACTCTCCCACAAGTCAATGGAGACTAATTGAGACAAACAGATCACAATCTTCCAATGGACAAGCACATATTACCCCGCTGGAAAAACGTCTGTTGAATCCCGTCTCAATATCCCCGGAAAAATCGCCTGGATCACCATGGAAGTCCCGGGTTTCCTGACGCTCTTGTATGTCATGAGTACCTTGCCAAAAGAACTCGGAATCAAAGAGTTACCATGGGAGAATATAATAATGGGATCTTTATTCGTATGTCTTCCCGAATATCAATATCAACCCAATACAAAGACAAATGGATGCTAATCAATGTATAACAGGTAATTCACTACCTTTACCGCGCTATCATCAACCCCCTCCTTAACCCCTCAATGTCTCCATATCACCTCCTCAGCTGGTCCCTAGCAATTGCTTTTCAACTCTCCAACGGCCTCTCCATCGGCGGTTATCTCGCTGGCTACGGACCCCTAACCCGCTCGGACTGGTACAACAATTCCACTCACACAGCCTCCTACATGCCCGCCGCAATCATGGAGCTAGGCTTCATGATTTGGGGACTGGGGCTAGCAGGAAATATCTACCACGACGACGAACTACGAGAAATTCGCCGCGCCGCCCAACGAAAGCTCGACAAGAAACTACAAGAAGCAGGTGATGACAAAGGGAAGAAACAGGGGGTAGATAAAGTATACATGATCCCCCAAAACGGCATGTTTCGATGGATCTTCTTCCCCCATTATTTGTGTGAGTGGATTGAATGGGGCGGGTACTGGATGATGGCCGGCTGGGGAGCGACGCCTATGAGGACCTTTTTGGTGAATGAGATTACGACGATGTTGCCGCGTGCGATTGCGGGGAGGAAGTGGTATCTTGCGCGCTTTGGGGAGAAGGAGGTTGGGAGCCGGAAGGCCATTATTCCTGGTTTGATTTAAATTACCTGGTTGTGGATTGATAAGGAGATGCATCGATGGGTTTTTGGTGGGAAATGGGGTTCGGTACTTAAAATGCTATTCTCAGATAGCTGGACCTATTTGGGGAAACATCTCACTATCCTCTTGCCAGTCTATGTGGCGTGAGAATTCTGATGGGTAATCAAAGCTTGCTACCTTTAACAGTTCACTGTATGAAGGGTCTTGCCGTTTTCTCTTCTTCTCCTCTTATTTCTATTGTGGGTGATCGCTTGCACACATACTCCTTCCCATCCCACATTTCAAAAAAACAACCTCGCTTACCACTCAACTCCCACACCCCTTAAGCGTTGATACCCATCCCTTAACCACCCTAGCAAACAAACCCCCCTCTTCCCCCCCTCAACTCGAACCTCCATCCTGATCCCCATATATAGAACTTACAATCTAAATAAACTCCATCATCTACACACTAAGAAGTAGCGAGCGTAGCGAGTATAACCATATAACCAGACCTCCGTAATACACGAAGAATTACGGCATAATCTTACCACCAAACGATTCACAAAACCATTCTAGCTGTGCAATGCGATGCTTTTGCATAAATTCATATGAATGACCTCGCCTCCTACTGTAAGATATCACTCCTCCCCCGATTCCGTTATAAAGTGTCTGGACCCGCTGCTGTCTCCCCTACTTTTCACTTTCTACTATACCCCCACATGAACCAGACCATACAATTGGCTTACAGCGTTATATAATGGAGTTCTACCCTACCTTCCCCAAGTCACACAACCAAATTAATAGGACAACGCGAGCTATCCAGACCCTTTATACACCACTCCATCCCACATACTCAACTCATACCCCAACCACTCGCTACAATCCTCCTTAATCAAATTCCAAACCCCCTACACTATTATCAAAAGATCCATACCAGACCGGACGAACGACCGGATCTTCGGACGAAAAAATATCCCTATCCCCAAAGTCGCGGATAAAACCCAGAAATTGTCCTCCGGGATTCCGGGTGGAAATTTGCGATGTGCAACGTTTTCTTTGTAACCGTAATTTTTGATTGGATAGGATGAGATGGGATGGTTGTGTGGAAGTGTGGTCTGGTGGTGGGTAGGGGTGGGGATTGGGTTGTGTTGGATTGTTATGATGGATTGTTAGGATGGGCTTTTGGGGGTGTTTTGGTTGTGGTTGTGAGGTGGGATGAAGGGGGTGGAAGGGGGTGGAAGATGGGATTGAATTTTGAGGGAGGATTGATTGCTAGCTAGTAGATATTTTATACTTATGTTATGAAATTCTTAAACTTTTCATATCTAGGTAATATCCCTAGTAAAGTACGTAGCTTTGACTGTGCGAAGTGATACTACTAATTACTATACTTATACTATCAAAAGTCTGGGCGAAACCTTAGACTTCTATTACACTAAACACCACGAAGCAGAATAAAATTCATACTAGTGTATCCTGGCATAATTGCATATAACAATTACAGCCCAACTACTGATTTCGTGTTCGTGAGCCAAGAGCCGGGTTTCTCGGATGAAGGTCGTTCGTTGTACAGTAAGACTCTTGGAAGTCTTGGTGTGGTATGCTTGTATGAACGACACATAGTCCATGTTGAAGAATGGGACTGATTTGTTCGGGTGCACGAGGTGATCAAGGAAAGTCCAGCTGATTTTGGTGAAGATGCTAGGCAGTCGCTTAACAGGGAGCTTAGGAGCTACTATCGGGTCTCGACCCCCTCTGGGATGAGAAAGAATAGGCAAGTTGTGTTTAGTCTGTGCTCCTCCAGGCCTGTTGTGGAGTTTCCTTTATGTAATACTAGAACCGTGAACTTTTATAGCGTATGGAATGTTGTATATAGGCGCTATCAGAGAGAATGAGCCCAAGTGGAAGGAAATGATAACATGTGCAAAGAGCATGCCATCCTGAAAAATCAGCTTGGATTTTTCTTTTCTGACCAGTATTTCGTTCCCGGTAATGAACATATTGAGATAGCATAATATGTCGACCCAACGTACGTCGCCTAAGCGAAAATATCGTTTAGTCGCAGCTGTAAGAGTCGGAGAAGAAAATACCAATCTTACAAGCTTCTTCGGACCCTCCATGGTTGAGGGTCGCCTGTTGCTTTCCTTTGCGCTAGGAATGAAATTCTTGACCCGTTTTTCGGACTCGTGGAAAGATGCGTCGAATATGAAATTCCAATCGGGTTTCTTTGAGAGTCAGATGAAATTAAATCTACATATTTTCCCTATACTTTTACTTCTTTTGTGTAATTATAGTCTTCTGTGCTAATTAGTTTCTCGAACATTGCTTGGTTTTCACCAGATAGAAGTTGCTGCTTGCATTGCCCTTCTGATGGCCCTACCTTTATTGGACATTGGTGATCAGTGCAATAAACATCCCGATACTCCTAGCAGAGACCATAAGTCCTAATCTGTAAGAAAAACGCGGTTTCGTGCTTTTTCCTCTCCAGATTTCAACAGCTCTACTTATGGACACATCCGAGTAGAGTCTATATAGCAAATAGAGAAGTACATCTAACCCTACATTGCCTACTGAAATTACCATAGCATGATTCAGAAGGGGGCAGTGAACCGCAAGAACCTAAAATTACCCTTTTGGAAACAGCTGGTATTTTAGCTTCTTCGCTTCAAAACATGAGACGGATCCTCCGAAAGTGAATGTCATTTTCATTAAGTTTCGTTGATATGCTTAAATGTTATCACCATGCTTAAGTGTTATCAACATGCTTAAGTGTCGTCAACATGCTTAAGTGTCGTCAACATGCTTAAGTGTCGTCAACATGCTTAAGTGTCGTCAACATGCTTAAGTGTCGTCACATTCTTAAGTGTCTCGACGTGCGATTTGCAACAAAAATGAAAATTGCCACCTCTTATTGGCCAACAGCGCCAGAATGTTCTTAAGTGTCTACGATATCCTTAAGTGTCCTCGAAAGATCCTTAAGTGTCTACTGTTGCGATATGCAACAAAACCAAAATTGCCACCTCTTATTGGCTGAAATCATCAGAGAGTGCTTAAGTGTCTACAATATTCTTAAGTGTCCTCGAAAGATCTTCAAGTGTCTTCTGTCGCGATATGCAACAAAATCGAAATTGCGAGCTTTTCTTGGCCAAAATTATTTGAACGTGCTTAAGCGTATACAATATCCTTAAGTGTCATCGAAAGATCCTTAAGTGTCATCGAAAGATCCTTAAGTATCTCCCGTTGCGATACGCAACAAAACCGAAACCGCCAGCTTTTGTTAACCGAGAGTATTAGAATGTGCTTAAGCGTATTCAATAATATCCTTAATCGTCCTTGAAAGTCTCTAAACTGTCTCTGATTGCGATATGCAACAAAGTGTAATCGCGATATCCCACTTGCCAAAAGTGCGAAAATTTCTTAAATGTCTGAAAAGTTCCTAACTGTCCTTGAAAGCCCTTTTAAGTGTCGCGGTTGCGAAGTGCAACAAAGGACCAGCCTCGTGCTTTCAGCGCTTCACGCTCAATTGGAAGCTTCGTCTTTCTCAGAAGTATTCGCATTGAATTCACCCCACCACCACCAGGCTAAGAATCGACGCATAGTCCATAAATAACGAAGTATATGAACGTGTCATGCAGTAATAGCAAATATCAGCCTGTTTTTTCTCAATAAATTCTTCGTATAGAAAGAGGAGTTTCTTTCACAGAAACCAAGACATTATAAATGCTGATATCAGAAGCCCTCCTGCATGAGCCCCTGAGTCAAACTCGTCTTGCACATGTGTGATTGGTCAAACTTCAAAACATAGCGTCGTCAATATGGCAGACCGACGCGCCTCGATAATACAAGTATAAGGACTTGAAAAGGGGCACGTGAGTTAACAGAGCGGAGGATAAACAACTACCTAGAGTTTTTTAATTTAATGCTGGAATTCAATCATACCATAGTACAAGAAACCCCCCGAATACATGTTCATCTAAACATTTCTGGAGATTATGGTCCTGCCATGAGCCATATACATGAGCTTTTCAAATGCGTCTTTGTTTTCGCGTTAGTTTAGAGGCTGAAAGTATTTGTGAAACTAGGAACTTTCCGGAAATGGTGTTGAGACTAGTCATAGGCTATTAGATATTCAAGACTTCTACCTTGCTAGTACTTTATATGGCCAGATGCGGCCTTTCATTATGCGCACTTTGCGGAACATATCATCTTACTGTGTCTCGATTGTACCTGAACGACATGGTGGCTNGTGGAACTATTCTCGTGAAAGTCATATTTGGTTTGTACATGAGTTACATAATCCCTCCCTCTACTGTCTCTGGAGTTCCTCACCGTTCTCCACAGTACAGTAAAGATAAGTACTCTCCACCTCTGAACTCCTTAAGAGTCTTTTGGTGGTGGGGGTCCTGTACGTGTAACTTCAATAGCAGGTACTTTAGCTGGAGAGTTCTCAGGTCCAGCGATGCCTGTCGTAATAGTTTCTCCACTCTCGACCCAAACACCAGAAAAGTAGAAGTCCTCGGTTAGATCAGGGAAACCATCTCTGGGCACGACAAGACTTCCCACGTGAAAATCCTTGTTGTCCGAAAAGGTGTCTGCCTTGACAGCCGGAACAGTCAGCTCCAAGTCGTCTGCCCCCTCAGAATGCCAAAACGCCACTGTCTTAGCATCAAAATCAACCTCATAGGCGATGTTGTGCCAAACGTGAGGATTCCAGGGGGTGCTCCATAGTGTCTCGCCCGCAGCGTTCCATCGGAGAAAGTTATCTGTGATCCCGGTGGGGTCGCCTAGGTGTCCAGACTTCAATTCTGTGAAGTGGTTTTCGAAGAAGGCGATTTGGTGCTCCTTGTTAGTGTCGGGAGGGTTAACATCGGGCCGTGACAGGCTGAAGTGGTAGAAAACCCTTGAGGCGTTGATTGGTGCCGATGCTTGGGGAATCAATTCGGTTCGACGAAGTGTTTGACCGTTCCAGAATGAGGTTTTGTCTACTGTGATCCTCACGCCTTTTGAACTTCCTAGGTCTGCTGGATTTTTGAAACCCGGATCAAGGTTTACGTATGCGTCGATTGGGGAAGGCCCGTGCTATTAAATGGTTATTTGACTATCAAATTTCGGATTTGAAACACAACTCACGATGTAGTATTGATATGGGCCGACTTGATTGCTCCAGGACCACGCTTCAATGTCCTTGTTGGACTGGACATCATTAAATCTTCCATCCCAAAGAATTTCACCACCGACTGCAACCCTGGCAAGTCCTGCGAGGAGGAGGTATGATTGATGCATATTGAATCGCAAAGAGTCTCAGTATGGTGTGAACGAGTGTACGTAAAGTGGTTGACTTGAACGATAGTGAGTGAGAAAATGGCAGTCAGACTGACGGCCAGAAAGAAAGAGGAGAAACGGTCATGAGTTATAACTTTATACTCTGGATTTCCTGAACGAAGCGGGGCAATCCCTACATGTTCACCGCCCAGAAATTCAGACGAACCATGGAACACCTGGATCCTTTGGTCTTGGTACAGCAACAACCTGTCTGGTTCATCGCATCTATTGTGGGGCATAGTCGTAATTTTTATCGGAAATTTCTAATTCCACAGGTAAATTTAGAAATATATCCAAGGATGCATAATGATGAACTGGAAATAGGCCCCTGCCCTGCCAAGCAATTATTGCCTTAGGTCAGGCAACACAAAGAGGGACGACTGTTAAAGCTGCCGCCTGTCACGCAGATCATATGTGAGAAAAGCCTCAATGCCTATATGCGAGTCTCTGATTCGCTGGTATGTTTAAAATTTGGGGCTGAGGAAAACTAATAACTTGTAGGGTGCGTCTCCGAGCTGTCCATCTTTTCTTTACAGAATTCTTATAGAGAGTTCGGGTCAAAGGTATTGCATTTAATTGATCTTCCTTGGAGAAAAGAATTGAAAGGTAAGATTCGGGACTTTCCGACGCCTGGCGTCATGGGATTAACTTTCAGACTTCTCGCAAGCCCGTAAGCTAATATATCAACAAAGGACAAGTAGAATTGAAAACACTGAAAGCCTAAGGTTTCTTTTGGCTCGGAGTACGTAACATTACTAGGAATGCGCTATACAGATTGGGGTTTCCTCTCCTCCTAGCAAATCCTAAGTTGTAACGAGTATAAGGAATGTTTGGCTCACACATCGATCGAATAGAAACCAAATAGTACTCTAAGCATAAGTATTCGTAAAAACACCATTTGCTCTCAAGGGTCTTATTCTCATGGTGTACTGTACAATCGAGTGTGCATGTAATTAAACGTAACAAACCAGTAGAGTTTTATTAATTCCGGGGTGCCATACCGAACGGGTTACACTCTAACAATGTAAGCGAAAAGGGGCAATGAAATCACGTCATTCCGCTTACTTTGGTACAAATACAGTGATAGAATAAAGTATGGGCATATGACAGCCCAGCTCGGGAAAAATAACCGTTGTAGCCTTGATGTGTGAGAACTGTAAACAAAACACCATACTTCGCTTACACTCACTATCACCTCACTTACACCCACTATCACCTCACTTAACTTACCATATTAAAACAAGACAAACAGGATCGACTTCCGATCGCAAAAGCACGCAAAAGCACGCAATATTAAGCTTGAAAATGGGTTTTGTTGCACCACGCAAATTTTGAGATCACAAGCTGATTGGCGGGCTGCTTCTCTATCCCTAAGCGAGCTGCGCAAGTTTCCCTCCTTCAATGAACATAGGAGCGCAAAGCGCAAATTTCCGAAGACGTCTAGGTGAAGCATGAAAGTGGGATTCGGCAAATGAGGTTCTGATCGCAAAAGTTGCGATGCTCAAGAAACTCAATTTCATGCCTCGCTTATGGAAGTTGTTTTGCGACTGCGTCGCGATTAGATAATGGGAGGATTACTTGCAGTCTGCAACCTTCACTTGTGTGGTGGTTCGCTTTTGAATATTAAATAGACAATGGATTGATCTAGTACTTCACTCAGATGTTCTTATTTCGAGACAAATGAATTTAGATGAGGTAACCAGAATCACCAGATCATATCAGTCGGTTGATACATGAAGACAGCGACCGATTAAGAAGAAAGATTGAAGAACAGCGAAGAGCTTCAAATGTTGTTATTGGTGTGTTCAGAAAAGGAAGAGTCTTATTACAAGCGAGCCCCTGTTCAGCTTATGATAGACGACCTAAGTGCTTTTATTCGTGTTGAAAAGGCAATGTCCCCCTTGGGATGGGTATATTGCTTGCTATATCGTCAATTAGGGTTATTAGATATGCAAGAAAATACGTTTTTGTCTTGTCGAAAGCACCCGAGCAATGATGGTGCGTTATGCTTATTCTTGGGTGCAGTCCGTCGTTCTAACCGGATAAATTTAATAAGGCGCAACTATCACCGACTTGCTTCGGTTCTTCCTGTATCTAGCTAGTTAGTAGTCACGCCAATAATTACAAACTGTGTACCTAATCTGCATCTCGAATGCAAAAGTCGAACCTGCTGCCTTTATACAGTAAGGTACTATTAGACAAGTACATGGATGAGAGTGTTAATGAGCTTGAGTGTTTTTATGAAAGGGGACCTAACCTGGTCACATGACCATTCGCTTCAATGGGTAATTAACCCCCATTTGCTTCAGCTTTCGAAAGTCATAAACCTTAGCTTACAATCATGTCAAGTTGCAAATGCACTATCCTCATGTTCCTATATTCCATTACATCATTATGTATGCTTATGCTCGACACTCCCGAAATGTTACTAGAAGGTTCCTAATGGAGTGATTTTACCACGGAGTTTTATCATTATAAACGTCCGAGAGCACCTTCCAAGAAGTGGACAAAATCAGTACTAGAAACACTATTATAACTTGTGAAGAAAGAAGATGACCGAGTGTTATTAGATATAGAAAAATTCGATTCGTTAAAAACCCACATATTACAAACGAATTAAGTGTTTTTGGTGACCTTGCCACCTATTTAAGACCCTGTATCTGGTTTACGTTTGAATAGGTACCTCGTATTCGATCTAAATCTGAAGCTATTCCCACTTTCGAATCATATTAGAGATGTGATACAAATGCTATAGCGTCTCTTATAATAGATGGTTTATAAATCGAGGTTGCAAAACAGCTACAAAAGTTGTAAACTTAGTTACATGCACACCAACAGACGTTGTTTATATTATGACCCCGTGGAAAAATCACTCTAATGCGATCATCTTTGCAATTTATAAGGCTATAAGATTCATTAAATATTTCAGTGCGGGGAGAGAACTCGGTATATGAAACCTGAAGATCAAAATTGATGAAGACTTATCAAACTAGCCTGAAAGTTCATTCTCCACCCGGAGCTCTTATCAGCCATCCAATCGTTCCGCTCGAGTGAATGCACGGTAGCCCTCCGGTCCTCCGTGCAGTTCTGAAAAATAATCCTTAAATGATTTACTGAGTTCGACTACTTCGCGAACATGTTCTTCCGTTAATAGCGTCTTCCCAGATTCGCCATGCTCGGCACGATGTTCGGCCAACGAAACTGCAGTTTGGAATGCTGTTGACATTAGCGCATGTTTTGAAGTCTTTGATGTGTCATTACCATTTCGAATTTCTCTGCCGTTCATCTCAAAATCATGCATTTCCTTGGAACGCAAGTACTCCTTCACAGCGTACTTCACTGGCATCGAGGGCTTTTCATTTTCTAGTCTTTTGATGAAGTTGTTCCATATTGTCAAGCGCTGTTCATTATCAAGGTCGGGATAAAACAACTGAACATGTACGCGGCTCAATATCTATATGATTGGAAATTCAGTTGGAGGATCAGGAATAGATAAAGCAGAACGGGAGGAAACAAAACCCTTCACTACTCACCGCATCATCGAAGGTTCCCACGCGGTTTGTCGTGAGAAATAAGATTCCGTCGAAGAACTCAAGCGCGCGGAGGAAACCTGGTCATTTCCTCAGTCAAGATACAAAATATGGAACAAATTAATCATACTTGCAACTAGGCTACTCCTATGAAGATCTTCGATAGTTCGATTTGCCAGAAAAACGTCAGCTTCATCGATCAGAAGTACTGCTCCCCAGCTGTTTGCCATTTCGAAGCTGCGACTTAGGTTCCTTTCTATATCCTCTGTACTTGTACCAATGTCCGTGGTTGTCAGTACCATTAGCGGTTTTTTCAGGAAGTTGGCAATACATTCTACGATCTTGTAAGTTGAATAACTCTGAAAGGGTATAGGAGCTTACCAGCTGTGTATGTCTTGCCCACTCCAGGGCCCCCATGTAAAAGGAATATCAATCCAGTTCCTTTACCGTCTATATAATCAGCTGCCCAGGGATTTTCGGGCAAAGCTCTGCCATTGATGTCGATTCGTGCAAAGCTCCCGGCTAGTGATTTGATGGTCCTCAATCTTGCTTCATTCATTACAAGATGATCTATCATATTCGGCTGGAACCGAGGTTCTGACAGATTTCTGACCTTGACCTTCTCTGACAGAAGTTAGAGTAGTATACAAATAAGGCAAACGAACATTTAATTACCCCATCTTCGTGTTTTAAAAACAAAAACATGGATGGATTTTGGACACAAGAAATACATGTGGTCGCTCAATTCTGGAAATTCACTTCTGCTTACTAAGTAGCCTGTGAAGATGTGGTCCATTGTGCCAGCGTATACGAGGAATATGCGTATCGGACGTCTAATCCACGTATTAGACGTCCAATATGCATATTAGAATTCAAGCTTTGCGAGCGTATTTGGGACTAATTTAATTAAACCGATCTACACTCCTAGGTTGTTTTGATTAATTAGACCTACCTGAGCGCTCGTATCGCTATAGCACCTTATCCTACCCCCTTTATCTAGTATAATTAGGGTCTGGAAAAAATGTACTTGTAGTCTAGGAATGTCTAAGCCTATAGAAACTGTACTGTGCGTATATAATATAGCTGCAAGGTTATTTTTTGGTACTTAGGAGCCTAGGGGTCGGACTTTTTAGTAACTTGCTAAGTAAAGGGGGGGGGCTGGGGAGTGATTAAGGGGCTGGGGACATAGCACAACCAACTTTTTAGTAGGTAAACTAGTATAAACTTTGGGAGTATAAGGATTTGAGTCCCTCCCTTGGTTTTATTTTCTAGATTCCAACAATTCGATACTTTTTTACCTACTTTTTACCCCTTATTTACCCTACTTTTACTATGAATATCGATATTGCCGACCCTTACTCGTCCCCCCACGGGGCACACTATTTACCTTATTATCCTACCCCTGGTACAGAAGCGCCTCGAATAGTCGTATTTGATCTACTTTTAAAGGACGCCTATAAGAATTATCTAGCCTCTTTGTTAAATAGTCGAGTTTTAACCTTAACAACTCGATTTATCTTAAAAGATATACTCGATAATAACTATTAGTACCCTAACGGAATTACAAAGGTAGAGAGAGCTCGGTTAACTATATAAAGAAAGCGCGTACAAGACTACTTTATCCTAGATAATAACTAAGTTTATCGTTGCCTAGAAGTGATTCGTGGCACTCAATATAGCAAGCGATATACGGCTTGTACGTAGGATAGCTAGGAGATTATTACTCGGGTCTACTAGGCACTTAATCACGTTGGTACATTACCCCCCTACCCCCTGGCTCTCTCTCGCTAGCTAATACGATTAAAGGAATTAACAAAACCTACTCTCGTATCATCGAATACTACTATAGTATCACTCAATCCGAGGTCGAATGGGTCCTTAATCGGTGTGCTATTTGCCGAGCTAATAAAGGTAATACCGAAAAAGAGATTGCGGTAGTAATAGTATTACGCCGATACGCTGACCGTATTTATATTGACCTTATAGATTTTACCTTACAACTAGACCCCCCCCCTGGCCCTGATGGCGACGAATCAAAGTGTTTTATATATATCCTATACGTTCGATGCTATTTCTCTCGAATGTCCTGGTTTTACCCCCTTAAATCTAAGTTAAGCGAGGAGGTTTCGGTAGCTTTGTATAGGTATAGGGGGTATATTTCTATGATTATTAGGCTAACTGTTTCTTTATAGCTAACTAGGTGTCCTACTATAGTGATCCTAGACTTGTATACAACAACAATAGAGGAGAATTCCAGAAACATATGACCGAGTTCCTACAGTCTAGGCTCCCACCGATTCCACAGGTCCCTGGCCGGCTATATCACCCTTAAAGCTAGGGTACCGTAGAACAAGGTAATAAGAACTTCAAGGAACGGCTCGCCGTACTAAGATATGAGCGGGGAGGCCCTAATCGACAAGAATGGGTCGCACTTTTACCGGAACTACAGCTTACGATAAACACTACCTGGGTATCCTCGCTACCAGCGCATACTACTCCCTTCGAGGTCTTTTTTGGTCGGAAACCACATTGGCTAGCTAATATTAATAATATGTAAATACCCCCCCTCTTACCCCCCTTTTCGCTTAATTACTAAATAATATATAGTGATCTAGACGAGCCTCTCGAGAGAATCGACGATACCGAAGAAGATTAGGCTCTTATTTTATTGGCTATTAAATAGCGTGTTGCCGCTAAAAACAAGGCTAAAGCTAATAGAATTAACTACAAGAATCGGTTAAATAAAAGCGACGTATATTAACCAGGTGCCTTTGTCACACTTCTTGTCCTAATTTAGTATAGACTCTCTAGCGAAATACGACGTTTACAGTGTAGGGTAGTAGTATATAGTGCTGGCGGCTACCAACTTACCTGTACTTTCGGACTTATTAAGGGCCGATTTTAGTACAGCCAGCTAAATGCAGAGGAGGGGACACCTAACAAGGATATTAAGGTTATAAGTAAAAGTGAGGCTAAGAAGGAGAAAAAGGTAGTTTTAGGCGAGTGCTAGGCTTTAGCGAATAACCGAAGGGGGGTATCTGCTATACAAAAAGCGTCTCGAAAGCGTAGGAGGGAGGGTATAGCGAATTAGGGGCAAGCGAATAGGGGGCAGAATAAGGGGCAAAGTGAGGGGTCAAGTAGAGACGAGTTTGAAGACGTATTAGAGAACTAGGATTAGGAAGGTAAAGCCGAAATTATAATTAGGCGAACTAGAGCCCCTAGGGCCAAAAGGGCTAAAAAAGTGGGCCAGGGGGGTACGAGGGCAAAGAAAGGGGGGCGTGGTAGTGCTCGTAAAGGTGCTGGGAGACCTAAAAAAGTGGGGCCAAAGTAGGTAGGAATAGCCTCATTTGATCTGTATTTGTACCTTATATACACGTATTCTTATACGCATATACAATTTCAAAGCGATTTTGCGTATATATACGCGGAATTAATCAAAAAATCAAAGTACTGTCTAATACGCATATTAGACGTCTAATACGCATATTTCTCGTATACGCTGGTACAATAGACCAGATGGGCGTTTTGCTGGTGTCCCTTCCTAATTTTGATTTGCATATGGGACAGAAACATTCTGAAAGAAGTTCTTGTTGATCAAATGAATCCATCAAGGACGGAATTCCTGTGACAATTGATGTGAAGCGGCGGCCGGTGGTTGCACCTTGGGGCCTCCTTTGTTGAGAGTAGAAAGCGTTCAGATCTACCATCACAGTACCTCGAACCTAAACAAATGATTGAATATTGATTCTAACCCTCAAGTGTGGAAAGAATTTCATGTACTTACATAGTTGTAAGGAAAATCAAATGCTGCACCGTCATGATGCTTGCATTGCTTTTGAAGCAGTTCCCAGTACATTCTGCCGTCTGCAATTGCGCTTTGAATATTTTCGTTGGTAACAAACTCTTGGAAGTCGTCCACGTTCCCAAGTACCTTAATTTTCAAGGATTCTTCCATATGCGCCTCCCCATCAAAAGAATGAAAAACCCTCCCTGTTCTTTGTACACGACCCAGAAGTAGTCCATTATAATCCATACTCCAATACTTCACTTCCCAGTCGCGTCTTGGTTGCACAAATATACCAGCCTCGATACTCGATATAACCCCTCCATATAATTCCCCCTTCCCCACACTTTCTTTCATTTCAAAATGAATTGTTGTCCCAGGTTTCAATGCCACCCACAAGTAATCAAATGTCGCCACGCCACGCTTATTTCGCTCTTTTTCGGCATTGACCTTCTCCATTACCTCACTATCCAAAAATGAGAGAAGAAGAGCAAGATGTTTATCGGCATATCTTTTGTTTACGCAAGTATCCTCTGGATTCTGTTCTACAACTTCCTTCTGATAGAGTCTCAATTCTTCATAATGATGTACAAGAATCGGATATGGCCAACCAATCTCGATGTCGTCGCCACTCAGGTCCTGCTCGGGATAATACCGCACAACAGATCTCAAAGCATGCATTACTGGGACTGAGAATATCCGTATCAAGTAAGAAGGTATTCCCTCACTCCGCGGGTCGTTTCCTGTTCGTTCTGTACTGTGTACCATGATACGCTCGAACACGGGAGCGCTATCGCTGTTTGAAAGATCATCATTGAATGTGGCATGATCAGAATGCATAATAGAACGACTTTTGAGCTTATTGCCTTCGCCTCTCCGTTCCAACGTGTATCGAATCCAAGGTTCATTGCGATTTTCTCGCCCAGGGGCAGGATTACTGCTAGCAGATGTGACTGCGTTGATCCCACTTCTATCCTCATCGAAGCTTTGAGTTTGGCTGCATTTGTCTGTGTACTTCACGGAGGATTCATTCCTAGTGATGTCAGCCATGCTTGATTCTGGTTCAAGTCACAGGCGAGGTAGTAGTGTGAATTAGAAAAGATATGGTGTGTGTTGCTTCTAGACGTTAAATATGTTTGTGGGGATGTCTTTCAAGAAGCCCCAAATCAAAATTTGGAGGTTAAAATTGAAGGTCGCATGATTTGTTGCGGCTGAAGATGTAAAAGGATGATTGACGGCTGCGCCTTGGTTCGATTGGTACTCATGTATCATGTAGTGTAACCCACCCCCATTGAGTTCAGCGAATAGCGATGATTGAATGCACACCCTTGATTGGAATCAAGGTTAAACAAGCGTGGCTTACCCAAAGCCCAAACAGCACAGCCTCGCGAAAGAGATAGTTGCCTAGGGTGAAGACTGCTATAAGGCGATAAAGCATCCTATAACTGAACTTCAAGAAGTTTTAATCTTACTTGCGGTATCAACACGACAAATTTGAAATCCACCCATATGGATACCGCTGCCAGCCTTTTGCAGCTCATCCAATTCACCATCATCAGTATTCGTGTTATCCGGGAAACCTCGATCGCCATCAAAGATGGGCCGGAAACAATTTCATATATGGCAAAAAGTGCCAATCATCTTTTGCACATCATGGAACGGCTAGAAAAAAGCCATGCTCTCAAACAGTATCAGACAGGACAGTTGCACGAAATGGTGCGCTCATGTCACGTTGACGTAAGGAGGATGGCCATGAAATTGGAGAAATATGATTTTAAAGCGAGCGATAATTTTGGTATTAAGATGCGGAAAATTGTACTTGGTATTTTCAACGAGAAGGAATGGATGGACTTCAGGCTGCGAATGGACGGTTACTGCAACTCACTGACTGCATTTATCACAATCGAAGACAGGTAAGCTTAGTCATCCTTCTTCCAAGATGAAGTGTTGATGAATCTCCACTCCAATGACAAGCTGCATGATATTGGCGATACATCGATTGAGTCCCACAAAGTTCTTCGAGAAGATCTCGTGCTTTTATCCGAAAAGTGTGACCGAATTGAAGCAACGTGCAATGAAGTTCAAATTGCAATCCGTCAACCCAAACCAGGAGACACATTTTTCATTGACTCTATTCGGCGAATCATACAAGAAGATCTGAAAAAACCAATACTCAATGAAATTAGTGGCATCTCGCAAGGAAATATCTCGGAAGAGATAGGCGAACGTATCTCGAAAGCGTTTATACGTTTGGAAGGGAGATCTGATTCAAAATTCAAGACCTTAAGAAGCGATCTCGAAGAACTTGCGGCACTTGCGAACGAATTGAGATTATTCCAAGCTCGAGCTCATGCCGAGTCGAATAATCAGATATCCCGGCATCGTGGAACAGTTACTGCTATAGGTATGACTTGATACTGACTAAATTCGCAAGTATTCCTGTCCATTATTACAGCTAATCCTTAATTAGAAAAAAGCGACTGGCCAGCTGACAAAATTCTTGCTGACTCCCTCGTCCTTGAGAAATTCTTCCCGCGAGATCGTATTCGGTTAAAGAGCGTTGCCCCCAAATATGTCATGGTAAACCGCCAGACCTTGCTCAGACTTCTCGAATGGACTGGTGGCAAAGCAAAGTATAGAGTTCTCTGGATAAACAGCCCCCATAACCCAGCTCGAGACTCCGAAAACCCAATGACCAGACTTAGCTCGAAGTTGTTGAAAATCTCAGAAAATGTCGTTCCTAAGCTTCCTATATTATCTTTTTTCTGCCAGCCCTCGAAACGGAGACAAAACCTAAGTGATGAGACGTCTGAAATGGAAGGGTTGATTGCAATGCTTTATGCACTAATACGCCAAATTATTGAGATACAACCACCCGGGATACGGGCGGTTGTTGATTTGCCCGATAATCGATTGCGAGATCTCGATGGCACTGAGAAAACGTGGAAAGCTTCTCTTTGTCTTCTTGAAGACTTAATTAGTGGTTTAGAAAAAGCATTTCTTATAGTGGACGGATTTCATTGGGTAGAGCATTCCAGTACACGGAAGTGTTTGGGAGAGTTGCTCGATGTTCTGTTGCGCGAGAAGTTACATTCTTTGTTTGTTACAACAGGGCATTCCCCTAGTTTAATGAACAAGATATCTCAGCAAGACACTTTGAGCGACCGAGGCTATGGTTTCGGAGGTCCCAAAGAGGATATTGATAGGCATCAGCAAAAACTATGGACTTAAAACTGTTCTACTTTGTCATGTAGAATAATGGCATTTTAAAATTTCTACAACACTGAGTAGTAAGGGATCCGGAATAGCTCAAAGCTTTGATTCTACAATCATAAACTGGTGAATAGCGTGGTCTGGAGTTTTCGGCGTTTATAACGCCTAATACCTTGACGTTTACAAGTAATAAATGAAAAAGGGAAGTACCTATCTTCTGTAGGAAAACCTGGCAAGTGACCAAGGCTCGCGCATCCGATAACAGAGACTGAATAATACCATTTTATATAACAATAGTAAAAGAAGATAATAGAAATCAGTTATCTGAAATGCTAACAGTACATTAAGGTAGAAATATACTTAGAGTGTATACGAAAGGAAAAAAGGGGTTCTTAGACGAGGCGAGCTACCTATTTGATTGACTGATCTTGCCCCTATTGACTTCAATCCAGACATATCACGTGAAATTTATCTTCTAACTTCGTTTCATAACCCGTTCTTCAAATAATCTGGACAGATCAATCATAGTAAAACCTTAATAACATTTGTGAAACTGATTGTCTCTTACACTTGTCACCCCGCATGTTTGATGCCTTAACTCTGAGGCACCAATGAAGTCATCGGACACTTTACAACCTTCACTGTAAATATTCACTGCGCGCAGTTCCTCCCAACGAGCTTGTAAACAAATATCTGTGCCATGGCTAAGTAAGTCTCTCCCGAAATTACCGCCCCACGTTCTGCGAGTCCAACAAACTAATCATGGCCGACAGCAATATCCTCTTCCTCCCTTTCCGCAAGACCAACAGTCTCGCCCTCTCATCCGCAATCAAACAATACATATCTAGCAAATATGAGCAGCATCCCGACATGTTCAAACAGGACCTGGAGGTCATCGATGCCCTACGACGGGATGCCGTCCATGTACGCGAACCGCATACGAGTGGGATCAAGAAGATAGCTGCTTATGCGGGACAAATATCTTGGATGGGAGGAAAGTTCCCTATTGATGTAAGATTCTACAACGAGCCGGACAAGAGCGAAGAAGGAGAAACTGATGCAGTTGCAGATTGGAGTTGATTTCGTTTGGTATCCTGCGCTGGGATATAATGTTGAGCGACCGATCACGGAGAATAACCTCAAATTCGAGTTGGCGAACGTCCTCTACAATCTTGCGGCACTTTACTCACAATTAGCAACGAACTCGAATCGTGGGACGACGGAGGGACTGAGAGCAGCTTGTAATTATTTCTGCCAGGCTGCGGGGGTGATTTCACATATCAAGACGGAGATCATACCCGAATTAAGAACGACCCCACCAGAAGATATGGATGACAGTACACTCGAGTCTCTGGAATATTTAATGCTGGCACAAGCCCAGGAGTGCTTTTGGCAGAAGGCTGTCATGGATGGGTACAAAGATGCATCTATAGCGAAGTTGGCTGCTAAGGTCTCGGACTTTTACGGTGCTGCTGGGGACTGGGGTGTTAAGAGTGAGGCAGTTAGTTCGGAGTGGATACATCATACTACAGCAAAACACCACCATTTTGCTGCCGCTGCGCAGTATAGGCAAGCCTGTGATTGTTTGGAGAAGAGAAAGTATGGGGAGGAGGTTGCGAGATTAAGAGACAGTATTGCTTGTGTCAATGAGGCTCTAAAGGAAGCGCGATATTTAAATAAGGTCGTCTTGGGGGATCTGAACGGACTGAAAAATAGAGTCACGGAGGATTTGAAACGAGCTGAGAAGGATAATGACCTTATATATCTAAGTGAGTCATGCGGAAGCATCAGGATGTTTCTATACTGACCTTGTAGATCCCGTACCGCCAAAATCAGAACTGAAAACTCTTGAGAGAGCCAATATGGCATTTTCGAAAGTCCCAAAAGAGATATCGGAGCCCGCTAGTTTCATTGGAGATACAAAAGAGTTCGGGCCACCACTTTTTGCAAAGCTAGTTCCATTTGCTGTACATGTAGCTGCCAGTATCTACGAAGAAAGACGAGACCGACTCGTCAACGATAACATCATCGCCCAACTTGAATTACTCACCAATAAAATCCACAATACACTTCGCTCTCTCAATCTCCCAGGTTCACTCCAAGCGCTGGAAAAACCATTGGGACTACCACCAACTCTCACCGCTCATGCCGAAGAAATCAGACAGGCAGATGCTTTGACACGATTGCAACGTTCTTTTTCTGATACCGCAAAACTGAAATCCTCTGATGAAGGACAATTCGCCGAAGGCAGAGAGCTTCTTCAAGCAGAAGCATCTGAAGAACAAAGACTACGACTGAAATACGGCACAGACAGATGGACACGTGACGACTCTCGAACTGCAGCAGCAAAGCTCTATGCTAAAGCTGATGAAATTGGCGGTTATCTTAAGGGTGCAGCAAGTAGCGATGCCTCGGTCCTACAGAAATTCCGCAAATGTGAAGACATGCTGCGAATCCTCTCCGGGTCGGACCGGGATATTGGGAATTTTGTGCCCAGTTCTCGTCGTGTTGCCATACCACCCCAGCTCGAAGGAGATGTATCGCGACTGAGAAGTAGCCTCAACGAAGTTTCACGTCTTGAATCCCGGCGTCGTAGAAAAATCGAGGCACTTCGAGAAAAGGCAAAAAAAGACGACATCAATACCTCGATCCTCGCCGAGGCGGCCCGCTTAGAACGTGAGTACCCAAGTCAGAGTATAGCCGCAGTCCACTTCGAAGATTTCTTCGACCAGCGCCTCACAAAATACGATGTTGATTCGCAGGCTTTGCAATCCGATAGCGAGGAACAAGATTTATTGTTACAGGCACTGGAAGAAGCTAATTCCCGCTTCGTGGCGGGGAGAAAGGGCGACAAGAGTTCCAAGGAAAGAGAGCAAGCACTGCAGAGTCTAGAGACCGCATATTGGACGTACAAAGAAATCGTGAGAGACATCGAGGGAGGGCGGAAATTTTACAACGAGCTTGCCAATTGGGTGCAGAAGTTTCGGAACGAGTGTAGGGATTTTGTGTATCAGAGGAGAGAGGAGGCACAGGTTTTGGAATCGTATGTCACTTTTCATGCACAATCTGTTAAACACATTACTGACTCCTCACAGCGAACTTTCCCTCCCACCCCTCTCATCACTCAATATCCACCACCCACCCCCTCCCCTACAGTCACCGCTCCAACCATCCCCATCTCAGCAACCCCATCCTGTCTCGCCTCCCCCCCGAGCCGACATCTCCGCACCCGTACCCCAGCGAACTAGTATCCAGAGTCCCGGTTTGATGGCGGGTGGAACCTGGGATCCCGGGATGGGTATCAAGTTCGGTGGGACAGGTGGTGGTGCGGGTGCGCCGGCGGGTGGGAACCAGACTTGGGATCCGAAGAGAGGGTTCAAGTTTGGTTGATGGGATGAGTGATGTGAAAAGGAGGGGTGAGATGGTTATGAGGTTATGTGGAAATGATAGATGATAGATGAATACATGAATTTGGGCCATGTTCTTGTTATGGTTGGGTTGAGTTATTGCTCTTTCACGTGAGCGTTAATCTGGGAATGCTGGTATTCGTGAGAAGCGAAAATTACATTGTACATACCTTTAATATACCTTCTGCATACCTTCAACATACCTGCTCCTTGCGATATGCAACGAAATAAGCAGGTCGCTTGATTGGGAATGAAACCATCTTCTCCACGTGACTTTGCTTTCTAAAGGTGCCCGGCAGGTGGTGTAACTTGGTAGGGCATATTCAAGTGCTCTAAGAAGAGAATGATAAGATAGAATACGGAGGAGGAGGAAGTAACTTGAAGAGAAAAGTGAACGATTCGGTCGGTACTTATTGATTCTTGATTCTGTGGGACCCAGGACTACCTATCTACCTATCCAGGACATCTCACACACCCCATCGACGATCTGGATCATCACGTCGATAAATCACAACAGTTTGAACCCAACTTGGACAAACGATTTCCCGGCTTGGATAGGATATTCTTCGTATATGCGTTTCGATGGGAGGACGTGATTCGGTGGGGATCAAAATCCGACTTGATCTGATTGATCCGGGTTCGAAATCCGCTTTGATGATTGGCGGGAGAGAAAAGGAATCCGCTTCCGTTTGGCGATTCCTGTTGGCGATGTGCAATGAAATATGTAGGATGCAAGCTTGATTTGGGTGAGCATGTGACTGGTTTTCTTTCTTCTGCCTTAGCGGTAACACCCATCCCATGTGACCGTGGAAATTTAGTTGAAAATATTTTACCGCTACTTAATAGTAAATAAGGTTTTTATAATTAAATAAAGTTACTAGTAGCGTTTTTATAATAGTAAGTTTAATTAAATTATATAACTCTTTTTATAGTTAATTAATTGTTGTTTTAATAGCGGTAATTCTAATTATAATAGTTAATTAAATAGTAACGGTTAAAAATTGTTAGCGGTTTAGGAACGGTTGATTGGTTCGGTTGTACTTCGGCACTTTTTCTTCAAGGTGCAGGGGTCTGTACGGACTAAATTAACTACTCGGTACTACTCCTATAGGCCTAAACTTAACACCAGATAAATTTAGGTTTTAGAATCGCTCGATTCGGACAAATTTCACCCGCGCGAAGACAGGCGCTCCTACGCTGGTGTTATGGTTACGCATGCTCTATATACTTACACATAGTACCCGCGAGCGTATACCATAGCTCGTACATAGGTACTCAAGGGTCGAGGGCCTAGTCTTGGCGTCCGCTATGCCAAGATTTACCCCGAGCCAATCAGAGCGCTTATAACCGCTAATTTTTTCTAACCGTTAAGAACCTACAACTGTAAAATCACGTTTTACAGTTATACAAAATCAACTATAGGCCTTAATAACCGTGAATTATAGGTTACTTAAGGCTTACGGTTATAAAAAAACCTCGGTATAGAAACCGTATTATTACCGTATAGTAGGGTAGGTATTACCGCTAAGGTGCTTTAGTAGCTTAGTATATAGCGTGGAAAATAATTTAATTTAATTTAATTAATAGTACTTAATTAAATTAAATTAGATTAATATATCGATTAATTAAATTAAATTACTAAGTAATCTAATTAATTTAGATTAATTTAGATTAGTACAAAGTCCGATCGGTCTAAGACTTGGGTAGGTAGTCTAAGACAGCTATAGTAGATATTATACCCGCCCTACTTATATATCCTATAAGTAAGTTATAATATATATATATATATATATTAAAACTCTTTACTAATTAGTTATATAAACTCCTCCCTTGCTTTACTAGAAGAATTATAGTACTAATACGTAACTAGTTATCTAGTACCTAGGTAGGTAGGTAGATATATCCTTAAACTTCTACTAGATAGGGGGTTACGTATAGAAAAAGAACGTCCCTTAATCGCCTTATAGTATTATAATATAATAATAAAAGAGACTCTTAACGCTATACTTAAAAAGATAGCGGTGTTTTATAAATAAGAATAAGTATATACTACTAAAAGACGTGTTATTAAGTTACTATTTATACTATTTATAGTATATATTAATCAATTAATAATCTGATTAACTAATCAATTAATCAAATCAAATCAACTAGACCTATTAATCTAATCAAATCAAATCAAATCAGAATAATTCAGAGTATTAATTAATTAATCGATTTTTTTTTCCCACGCTGTTAGTGTGTTTTTATAGGCTTGAATGCTTTATCAGGGACTGGAAAGTTGGAGGTTTTTGGGAGATGGGTTGTAGCTGTTTATATCCAAAAAAAAAAGACGAATCAAAAGCTACCTAACAGCAGTCTTGAAGAAGAAGTACTTTTCCCCACCTCCAAACCTAACCTTCTCACACGGAGAAGGTGAAAAAGAGACTTCCACTCTCGATTATGATCAAACGTGTGTGCTTAGCCAGTAGTGTAGTCAGGAATCTATTCTGTAGTGGAACCTACCACAAACGCCTTTAAGATAGGGAGGGGCAAGCACTCAACTTTTCATCAAACTTACCCCGCACTTTGATGACTACATTCATATATGATGAAAACGGATCCCAGCTTCCGACGAATTGTTGCATCCATCCCCGAACTCCAAAGTCCTGTAAACAGCGATGTGCAACGAAATATGCAGAGTGCTGCATCGGGCTATAAACATGTGACTTTCACTTTATACTCTTAGATTCTCTGTATTGCTCTATATTCGCCGTTGGCCTCATAGAAGAATTTGGATTTTACGAGTTCCTTTTGATGAAGAGTACGGTGGAGAGGGGGGATGTATTGGTAGAGTCATGCTTTTCTAACGAGGAAACTTGGGAGCAAGGAGGAGTAAGGAGGGAACCAACCAGATAAGAGAAAAGGATGCTGGAGAAAAGAAAAATTAGAGATAAATTCGCGACGTGCAGTGAAATCTGCAGCTCGCTCTTTTGGGCCCTGACCACATGATCCTGCACCGCTCCTCCAATTGTTGGAGATTTAGAATTTATCCTGGAAGAACCGCACTTATGCGAGGGTTAAATTGAGTCCAGCGAGAAGAAGTGAATGACGTGCAACGAAATATGCGAGTCGCTTGATTGGGATTGCGCGTGATAATCGATGTCCCATTGCGATCGATTAAGTCTCATCCCTCCGATTGTGCTCGGACGTCTGATCTCATTGATTGCGACATGCAACAGGAGATGCAAGTCGCTCGATTGGGTATTATTATTGATAACCTATCCCTCTCGTCTACTCCTTGGTAGAGGATGAATACCTTTCGTAAGAATTGAAACTTTGAAGGGTGTCGAGGGGAACAGGGGCAAGAGTTGATATCAAAAGAAATTTTGTATTGGGCATAGTTCTTTAGCCAATGATGGACATATTCCACAACTCTTGCGTGGAAAAGAGTAGCTACTCTGTATCTTACTTGAACCAAAAAGCTTTCGAAGCCCACAAAATCACTCAAAAAAGCATCATTCTCCCTCCGAAATCCATACTGAATGAAGCTGTGAGACCCCTCAAATATGTAATCAAAAGCCAAGAACGATGTATTGTCCATCAAGACACTCTTGACTTTTCATTACCTACGACGTGCAACAAAATACGCACCTCGCTTATCCATTTCCGCCTGTACTATAAATTGGTAAACACATGACCGCCCACCCCACATTAACACTCAAAAAAAGCCTCTTTTTCACTTAGAACTTGATCCAAGAGAAGGTGCGAAATCCCCCTCCATTTTATCAAAAACGAAAAAACGATGCTTTCTTC
Organism: Hymenoscyphus fraxineus; assembly: GCA_900184765.1. NCBI lineage: Eukaryota > Fungi > Ascomycota > Leotiomycetes > Helotiales > Helotiaceae > Hymenoscyphus > Hymenoscyphus fraxineus. The sequence continues at coordinate 307,489 of LT855415.1, read as the reverse complement.
ATCAAAAAAACATGGAAACTACGATGTGCAACGAAATATGCACCTCGCTTATTCCGTCCTATAAACACATGACCGCCCGCCCCACAAAAACACTCAAAAAAAGTCTCATTTTCGCTCTGGATTTGATGGAAAAGAAGGTGCGAAATCCCTCTGCCATTTTATTAGAGAGCACAGGACGGCGTTGTCATTCGAGAAAATGTGAAAAACTGCGATGTGCAATGCAATATGCACCTCGCTCTTTCGAGAACTGTGGAGGGGAACACATGACTTCCTCCTCTTCTCTCTGTTTCATGGAGTATATTAAAAAGAGGGGTTATAAGAAAAGTTAGATTGGAATCAATTTATGTTATATTAGATAGAGAAGCTGTGTACCCGAGTTCGTACTAAGCGTTCTCACATCGAGAAGGAAGCGAGTAAGACGAAGGGAATAGCTGATGATGAAGAGCAAGGATCTGGACAACTCTCGACTGCACTATCCGAGTAAATCGCGATGTGCAACAAAATGCAGGTCGCTTGCTCAATTGAGTAATGATATCACATGAATCTGACATTGTCACATTTCACATTTCACATTTCCCCCCGCCCGTCTTGCCTGGTATTCGAACTCGTGTAGCTTTCTTGCTTTCTTTTTGCTCTAATCTTATGAGTTTTTATTAGTTCAGAAGTAAATATCCTGACATACATCGGGATTCTCCTTAGTACCCAAGTACCATCTTTCCTCCCTCCTTCCTCGAGAAATTTCAAGTAACGTAGTACTACAAGGATAAGGATCTCGAGCTTCAAGGCTACAGTAGGAGATCGACCGATATCCTAGCCTACCGTTACCATTCCAACATTTCAGTCGGTAGCTAGCAATGCATTAGATGTGCAACGAAAAACGCACCTCTCCTCTTTTGACCAGTCCCGGGGACGCCACAACTCCTTGAATCGCGATGTGCAATGGAATATGCTGGGTGCTTGATTAGGATGTTGTCACGTGTCGGGGGTGGCGCGGAAGTCGGGTGGGCAGGTGACGAGTGAAATTGGAAACTTGGAAGTGAGTGGAGGATATGAAGAGGATGTGAATAAACATGATGTAAGGAAGTAGATGGGGCTTGCTAGAAGTGTCTGATGTACCAGTATGGTCAAGAAAATGAAATCTCATGTACAGTACATAGAAACGGAAACCTTTCCGTCGGTTGCTGGAAGTTCTGATCTACGAGCAAGAGGAGAGTCATGTAGGCTGTAGGCATGTTTTTCAATCCAACATATATGCAAGGAAACTGTGATATATAGTACGTAATATTGTATTATTGGAGAATCAGTGGTTTTCCATTTAGTACACCAGAAAATGGGACATCGCATCTTCTGCCACGCTGAGATTCATATCCAACTTACAACAAATAATTAAAACAAACGCAAAGACGAAGAAATGGTAATAAATCCCCCTGCTGAGTCAATGGCGTTCAAAATAAGGGGCAAGAAATACTACCTACCAAATATCTATATGGGAGTAAGATCATAGCTCTCTCGTAACTTGATATCTTCGAGGCATTATCAAAAGTGGGGCATATAATTAGTAGAAACGTGTAAGGTACACCTGGACTTTCGCCCATTATAACTCAGTTCTATGACCAAGAGGTTTCCGAGATTTCATACGAATCACGCCAATCTGTGAAGCAACTTATTAGATATTTAATTCGATGTATTCATTGATCTCATTTCCGGGTATGAAGCTAAGCAAGCCAACTACAAAAAGAAACAGACGCAACGCCTTGCTATGCTAGAATCCCATTACAGCAACGCCAAGCAATCAAATACGCCAGCCATCTTGAACGCCTCGAAAACTTTGAATACAAGCAACCCAGTAGCAAATCCCAAGATTACTTCAGATTGCAATGTCCCATTATAAATCTAACGAGCCTCGGAATAGTCATTGAGAGCAACACAAACGAGTCCCCGGTGGTGACCGTTGTATTGTCGGATAATTTGCTGGCTGTGAAGCTCCCACAACCGAGCATAGTGATCCGAGCAGGCGGTGACCAGATAGGCGGAATCAGCACTAAAGGCGCAGTCCCAGACCCAGCGTTGGTGGCCAGTGAGAGTACTCTCGAGCTTGAATGGCTTCTCAGCATCTTCGCTTTGTGGTTGTCCAGGCTTGGGGATCATCGAGTCTAGATCCTTAACTTCCCAGATCTTAGCGGTACAGTCGGCACTGCAGGTCGCGAGATGCTTGACGTCTGGGGAAAGGAGAACGCGGGTGATGGTCGAGTTATGGGCCTTGAAGTGGGTGAGTGGAATGAGTTGGGTCTTCTCGCGAAGTTGGAGGAGGTGCCAAACATAAACGTTGCCCTATATCTGTTGTAAGCTATATGGCAACTTATATGAGGCCATAGGGAGAACTTACCGAATTGGTGCTTGCGCAGAGGGTGGAGCCATCACTTGCGACAGTAACGCTCGAGACTGGTTGGTCCTCCTCTGGAATAAGCTGGTGCGAGCAGTTATTCTCCGCCAAATCCCAAACACGGACATTTCCACCACGATCACAGCTAATAATCTCTCCTTGATTTGGATGGATCACGACGTCGTTGACAGGTGGACCGTGGTGATAGCTTCTTTGAACCGAACCGCTTCGAGTCTCCCAGATCTTAACCGTACCGTCCTCCGAACTGGTAACCATCCATTTTCCTTCGCAGTGGAAAGCTACACCTGTAACATTGCCCGTGTGTCCATCGAAGGTCAGGATAGGGTTTGGGTTGGTCGACTTGATATCATAGAGCTTGACATTGTGGTGACCGGCAGCCGCGAGAAATCTCTTGTCGGGCGAAATGCACAGTCTGTTGACTTGCGACTCGGAGTGCTGAATAGTTCGAGAGCAGATACCTGAGAGAGCCTCCCAGAATCTGAAGCGAGGTATTGATTAGCCTCGATGGTAGATAATAGGAGCGAGAGGAGGGGTTGACAGAGGGTACAGCAGGATGGTGGGAGAGAGAGGAGGGGTAGTAAGGAGCGCAAAGTGAGAGGACGTACCTGATGGTGTGGTCGTAACCAGCTGTCGCAAGAATCAGATCTTCGTCAGCATCATCATCGTAACCTCGAGGAGTTCTCGCCATCTTGAAACTGCCTTTCTATGTGGAGAAGCAGTCGTGGGATGGGGAGGGAAGATGGCAGTGGTTGAGATTTCGCAGTGCAGCGCAGCGCAACGCAGCTGGATGCTTCTGCTTCTGCTTCTGCGTGCCGAGATAGCCCGACTGGGGGGAGACTTACCTGTGCACAAAATTACAGACATCGTCGGAGCCAGCAAGCGAAAGCAAAGAGTGCGATGCTATAACAATTCTGTGGGCGCCAGAGCTCCAGCTGTAGAAGCTATGGTGGGGAGGCTAAGTCGGTGAACCTCAATCTTATGGGATTTGATGTGATAGGGTCGGAGCAGGTGAAGGTCATCTCATTAGCTTTAAGCTTATTTTGACGTTGGGCTCCAGCCACTGAGCTGCCCCTGCACGGATTGCCCCTCACTAGGCCAGAAGGGGAATAACTGGCCGAACGCCATCCCCATTATTAATTGTGGACAGCTGCAACTGTAACTCAACTACCATCAACCTGCATCATGGGATTGTTGATGGTAAAAGCCAACATTATCACTTGATTTGGGCATAAGTGTCATGATATTGTCGCTACCTCTGAAGGAACTCAAGCTCATCTTGGCATCACTCAATCACAGTGCCAGAGCAAAGAAAAGTAGTAGTTGGAAGAAGTCCAAGACCACCATTTCTAAATCATATCTTAAAAAGCGCTAACAGAAATCCAGTAGTTTGTTTGCTCTGTGTATGGGTGACACTGCAAAACTGACATACTTGAAATCCACGCAGAATCTGGTATCCAGTAGCTAAAGAGGCGCTGAAAACGCTTCTTGCCTTGTTGGTGCTGCCACGTGGAAGTGCTTTCTGATTGTTATTCTTGTTGCTGTCCTGGTTGTAGCTTTACAGCAGGATGTTTCAAACCACAAGATTTTCGTACTCAGAGATGGCTAAGCGAAAAAGGGGTAGTGTGAAAGAAAGGGGTCTCAAAATCAACATTTGGATTATGGAAACCCCATAACTTGCAAAAGCATGCCCTGCCCTCCATTTCTAATCTCTTTCTTATCCTGTTGGAATTTGCACTCGCTTGTCCTGTTGTGTGCTGTCGCGCTAAGTTGCCGGGCCGATCCTCTCTCCGACCTGGGCCCCCTCCCACAACTGAAAATTGATATTCTCCCCCTCTTCCACTTCCTCCTCCGACGTCATCTCATCCGCACTCAACACAACACAAACTGTCTGTGCAGTGTTGTTCATTTGACAAGCGCGCGTCCTTTCATGTTGTTTTGCATCATCTGAGGAATTGGGCTTCAATCCAAGAGGAGGACTTCTCTGCAATTACTTCAAGCTTGACGCGACCACTGACAAAAGACGAACTCATCTTCGCAGAATACACAAAGAAGTCAAACCAAATAACAGGTATCTTCACGAAAGAATCACAAGCGTCATATCCTTCTGCGATAATGGAAAATACAGGATTTGAAGCTCCTGCTCCACTCGAGGATCCACATGGCGAAGGCAACCCTCCAGAAGGTCGAGATCCTTCAGTCGCATCCACAGAATACTATGCTCTGTCCGCAAATAATGAGCGTCTTCTCGAGCACAAGATCATATCAGAGAACTTTCGAGTTAACGAGACGGAAAAACACTTGATGGAAAGAGCCAGATCTTTTCATCTCCAATTGCCACCACCAAAGGACCGATCCCATCTTGATCAACCTCTTTCTATGACAAGTCCACCAGGATATGAACGCAATATCTTATTTCATAATGAGTTTCAAAACGAGTTTCAACAAGAACAGTTCTCCAGCAACAAGCAAAAGTTAATAAATACCAGTTTTCACTCCCAATCCTTTCCTCCGGCTGAGTTCACCCACTTCGTAAGGAATTCACTGCTTGTATAGTTCTTCACTAACAGCTCGCAGGACGTATTCCAGGAGCCTTCATCGATGAACAGTGGCAATATCAGAAACACACCATCCCTTCCGAAGCTTATTACCAGTTTCACTGATTCTGGTCTTGGAAATTCCTTGGAACCTCGCCAATTGCAATACGTTCAGGAACCCAGCATATTGTCTGCCACAACCGAGCCGCTTCAAGATGTCGACATGTTCACGGAGCATGAGCCAAGCTCATATGAATCCCCATTCAAGAGCAGTAGCACGAATGAACGCTTGAACACCCCATCTTCACCACCATCTGCCATGCGCAAGACTTCGAGCGCCTCTCCAGTGAATGCTCAACGGAAACGAAAGAGAGCCAGCAAGGACGATCCCATACCATATGTACTGTTGCCTTTTGGACCACACAGCAACCTTCCCAGCGGACACTTGGCACCAACTATAGCGCAATTCAATCCACGCAATCCGCCGTACATTCCCACTCGTCGGACCCAAGGTAAACAGTCCAATCCGCATGTTGTTGTGGACAACGGAGTCGGGGTTGAAAGCGCTCCTTCGAATGTAAATTTGCCAAAGAAGGTGGCCAGTGCGTGGGTCGTCTCGCTTCCTGAGCAGAGTGATGCTTCCAACCGCGTCACCACATATCACCACCCACCATCGCAGGCTCAACAAATTGGACCAAGGATGTCGAACTCGTCACAAGCCCCTTCTCTCGTACCAGGCGTTGCAGGTACTGTACCAAGTTCCTCTCGCGTCCAATCGCAAGCTTCGAGCATGGCATCGCAGCCCTCTGGTATGTAATTCCATTCTGATCTATTGGATACTCATTGCTAACCCTATCTCAAGCTCCTTCACCACTAGACCCCCACCAATCGCTCCTCCAACCCGCCCATTTCTTTCGCGGCAAACTCCCCGACCTCACACGGCTCATCACCAATCTGAACACCTGGGGAAACACCATCGATCCAACCAATTGCACCGCAATTGAGCGGGAAGTCCACACGATGGCCAAGGACTCCGCAATCCTCTCCGTCCTCTCCCTCTCCTACCGAGCCTTCGAATGGTTCACCAAGTTCGCGCCCATCAAGTTCCCCGCCTTCCTCGCGCAGGGCAAATCCTTCCTCACCCAACGAGACGATCTCATCATCGAGAACGCCTCCCTCAAGGCCCGCATCGAGGTCTTCGAGAAGGAACGCGCCCTCCGCGAGGAGGCAGACATGAAGGCCAAGCCGTACATCCTACCAAAAGCCAATCGTCTGTACGTCTTCGGCAATCTCCCCGAAGCGGAGAACCCCCTTTTCCGCTGCCAGGCGATGAAGGATGGAGCAGTTTGTGGGGCACACAATCGTTTCTATGTCAAGGATAAGGAGAGCGCTTTTGTGTGGATCGATCGCGTCAAGTGTAGCAAGTGTAGACAGAAGTTTGGGCGCTCGGTGGAGTTTTTGGAGCCGGAGAAGGCAAGTGGTGAGATGGCGTTTTTGGGGAGGGT
>LT855415.1:259446-301016 GCA_900184765.1 Hymenoscyphus fraxineus | reverse complement strand
ACCTCAACCTCAACCTCAACCTCAACCTCAACCTCCCACCCAACAACCACCCGTTCCTACGCCCGCCCCCGCCATGTCCGGTATCTTCTCCGCGCCTCCCATTCGTTCGGTTGCTCTCTCAGCCCTTTCCATGCCATCAACCGATGGTTCTGCTCCTGTCTTTGCGCCTGTTCCTGGTCCCGCTCCCGCTCCCGTTCCTGTCGTTCCTCCTGTCTCCGTCCCCGAAAATGACGATAACGACGATGATATGGAGAGTCTTTTTGGTGCGAGTGATGGGGAGGAAGGGGGAAGTGATGCGGAGTTGGAGGCTGCTTTGCGTGCTGCTCTGGAGGAGGAATAGGTGGTTTTTTGGTGTTTTTTGTGGTTTTGTTAGAGTAGATACCCCTGATTTTTGCAGCTGAAATGAGATTCTTTTTAGATCATGAATAGGCTGTGAATGTGAAATGAATGTGAAATGATTGACCTTTACACAATAATAACTTGAAGTAGTTTCTTAGAAAATTAAATTATATAAAAAGGGTAGAGTATTTTTATTCTTTTAAATTTCTTACGCAAATACTAAAGACAAAGTTTCCTATCTATCTTATCCCTTTTATCTAGACTATACCATTACCTTTTTATTCCCCTATACTTCTCGAATAATCTAACCCCTTTCTCTTTCTTACGCGAAAATATATATTTATTACTTAACTCTCTTCCTTTTCTTTACTTTATACTTTACTAGAATAGTTATATTACGTTATTTGTTTTAGGAAAGAGAGGTAGGATATAATTCTTACGCGAAATAGGGATTTATAAAGGGGTTATAGGGGGTTATTTTATACATTAGGTAGGGGGGTAGAGTTTAGGTAGGGGTTTAGGGATATTAGAAATAATTCAGGTAGTATCTTCTTTATCGAATAAGCCGAAGAGTTAGATATTTATATAGGGTTTAGATAATAACTAGGAATCCCTCGGCTCTAATAATTTCTAATATAAAGTAACCTAATATTAACGTTAAATAGAAGACTAGTTTTATTAATAATATAGTTATAGATTATTTAGGTTCTAATAGCTCTAAGTTCCGTAGTTATATTCTCCGCGATTTATAGTAATTAGTTATTCTTACTTCGGATTCGATAAAGGCTATTCTCGTAGGTTCCTAAAGGTAAGGTAGTAGGGAAGGTAAGGTTACTTTGACGCGGAACTCTTTAATTAGCGGTATATATTTTCGTCTATAGAAGTTATTATAACTAATAAAGAGTTTATAGTAGCTACTCGCTCTATTTATTTATTTATCTAGTAATATTTCGTATCTTACAAATAAGGAGATAATAGTAATTTAGGTTTATTTACTTTTATTCTAAATTTCTTAATCCCTAGTATTCGTTTCTAACTATTAAGCTCGAGGCTAGAGAGCTAGCGAATACCTAATCTATATAGAATTTTCTATATTCTAGAGCGAGGATATATACTATAGTAGCTTACTATCTTTATTTTAGATTACTAAAAGATAAACTTAGGGAAGCTACTAACCTAGATTTAAGCTTAGTCTTTAACTTATAGGCTCTAATTATAAAGGATTATAGTAGTAGCTTCTATTATAAATAACCTCCTCGCTTAATCTCGGCTAGTAACTTATCTAACGCCTATCTATTTCTAGTTACTTATTAGAGTAGGATTATAAGTAAATATAATTAACTTAAGAGGTTAAGAGAGTAGGGGTTATAAATGGCTATATAAGTAGTAATAAAGGCTAAGATAGAAGAGTAGGTATTATAATATACGTACTTTATATATAACCTCTTAATTATAGTAAGAAACTTTCGTTATATTTCATGTTACTATAGTAGTAGCCATAGTAAATTAAGACGAGTAAACTAATTCAAGGAGGGAGTATAAGTTTAAAAAGGTTTCTGGGATATGTTGTTATCGGCTCGAAGGAACAAATAAGCTATCAAAGGATATAGTAGTATGTTCGGGTTTCATCAGTGATTTATATCTGTATGAGATAAGTACTAGGTTTTATGTAGCGGGCGTCTTCTCTCCGGACAAATGACTTTCATGGCTCACGGAGAGATATACATGCTTTAGATGTCGAAATGAATCGGCACTACCATTCGCCTCCTGCATCTTTTCCAAACCCATCCGGATGGTGAAAAAGCGCTCCCCAAGTGGCATATTGCACATATTCATACCTGAACATCGGTCCTGGATAAAAGAGGTATTTCGATAATTCTATATCACGAGTATCTAACCCGATTCCACTACACCTGAAGGAGCACAGCAAGACTGTGTTTTGAACAAGCACCCCATACAGCCATCAAAACTCCTCTAACATTCCCCAAACCTCTCCTAAATTATCTGTCCAGTCCTGTTGACTGTCTAGTATTCTCCGTTCTCCATTCTCACCTGTTTCGTTTGGAGGCGATCCCTAATTATCGCCATCCCGTACCCTTGCCTTACCAAACCCTTGACAGAAAGATTGAAAGAATTTCCATTCGTGTACAAATGAAAGCGTATCTCCTTGCGGGTAGGACAAGAATTAGAAGGATTCTGCATTATGCCTAGTCGTCCCACCTGTACGCGAGTCAAGATCTAGAGCGCTCTTATCTCACTACTTACACCAAGGTCCCCGTGAGTCCTAGGCTGTCGTAGTCATGCTTTGTGTATAGACATTTTTATTATCTCACTAACTTTATGACTCCTTAGTGTCCATGATATCAGAACTAGCAAAGTCATCAAATTCCCACAACTCCCGTTTGACTATTTTTCATCCACCAGAAAACTTCCGTAAGACCACCGGAAGACCTTCTCAGGCAAGCTGATTTACAATCAGCTAATCCAACCCATGTGTCAAAGCAACCTTAGCTGTCAATTCCAGCTGCTAATTTATAGCTAAAACAGGTCTTCCATAACTTTCATCACTGTTTCCTCGCGCCCCAAAATCTCAAGTGTAAACGAAATGTAAGCGAGATGTGGTCCTAGTGAAACACATAATCTGCCGATTTCTCCGTGTCAACTTTTCAAGGTGTATAATCAGTTGATGTCATAGCAGTGCGACATGCAACAAAACCTTTGGGAAATTTCCTTTCTAGGTAGTTGGCGTTGGTATTCACTGCTCTTTAGCACGGGGAAACGGGGAACGGCAAGTTTCTGGTTCTATCTTCCGATTTCCGTGTTTGATAAGCGGGAAAAGCAGTGATTGGGAGGGGGTTGAAGAGGTGAAGGAGTGATGGTACAGTCTTTTGGTTTGACCTTTTGTAGTTGAAGAATAAAGTAGAAAAGAGAATCGTATATAATCGGAATTAGATCAAAAATATTATATCTGTTGGTATAAGGATATCTAGGATATCAAGGTCAAGAAATAGGGTACAAAACATTCAGTGCATTGATTTCTAACTATTAAGTAGTGGTGTGTTCGAGTAATTATGGTACTTGAACGAGTGGGTATCAAGTTACATAAATGGAAGGGGATCGAATATATCCCAACAATATCTTTCCTATGAAGTCCAAACTATACCAAGTCAATGGATATTGATCCTTTCCATCTCAACTTCACCCCTCCGTTCTGCCTCTAGAATCTCTCCGTCCATAAACCCATGAGTATAACTAAAATGAAGTATAAGCAATGTCTCCCTCATGGTTTGGGTATAAACACTAACCAGTCTCCAATGATTTTGAAGTCGCCCTTGCTTTCCATCCTCCGGAGAACAAATGGGACATCAACTCCAAACAGAACATAAACGTGATCACCGACCCTAGCATTATAGGGCCCCAGGCCCATGAAACCCTTTGAAGTCATAAAGAATCTTCTTTTCCAGCGTATTCTGGGAAGAGCAGCGATGATTGCATACGGTGTAACAGTAGAACAAGATAGATGACAAATCGTTGGATCTGCAGTAGTCGAACGTCCCAGGCGGTGTATCTCCTCCATTCCATAATTATTCGGCTGATATTCGTACAATGGTTGGTCAGTGAGTACTGTACGCCAAAACGCCTCGTTTCTAACGCAAAAAGAAACATGGTCCACGATTTCCTCTTCCTTCGGAATGGCAATATCGCGCCAAGAATCTAAAGTGGCTAAAGCAGTGTTGTCCTCCAGGCCAAAAGCATCACCAACCACAATTACTTCGTCTACATGGAGCCCACTAACGCCCAAAACATCCCCATTCATGCTAAAACTAATGTTTGCCCTAAGGCTGCATCTATCCAAACCCGCAGCAGAGTAACATTCCGTCGAGTGCTGGGTTTTATCGGTCATTGGTGATATACTGGGGGTCTTTCTCGCGCGAAGTCGAGGATCTCTGACCCACGAGGGAAATTCAGAGCTGAGGAGTTCCTCGCAGTCCCCTGTGAGCCACCAAAACTCGTCATTCCTATCGCTATTCTGAATGAATGATCGAGTGGCATCGATGTACACTTCTCTCAAAGTCTTCCCGTAATCTGCTCTCATACCATAATTTGACTTTGCGAGGCCGAAGAACGCAAATACAGTGTCGCGCAAATCAGTAGCTTTGAGATCTCGAGCAATCTTCATTAAAAAGGGTAGGGAAGAAAATTTGTTTTCCTTGTCTTTTTTATATAACTGGACTCCTAGTCGCGCAGAGACAAGAGGTAACAGCGTGCTTCGAATACGCTCTATTGAAGCTCGAATCGTATCGATCTCGTCATGACTTAACTCGTAACGAAGAATTTTTTCAAAATTAAATCTTTCATCGAAACACTCGTATAATAAATCCCAATCCACTGAATTCTTTCCACAATACACAGTGACTCTTTTGCCACAAGCGATTTCTTGAACAATCCATGCACGCCTCCAATACGTTCGGGTTAGGCAAAGGTGGGCGATGATGGAAGGAAAGGTCACAATTATACTGCGAGCTAGTGAAGGATCCTTTTGAAACTGCCCTGCAAGATGAACGTCTTCTGTCGAATTGGATTCTGGTCCGTAGAGATAATGCAGTTGTGGAAAGCAAGAGAGGACTTCGTCGATACCCGGTGAACACTCTCCCAGCCAAACTAGAGTTTCTTGAGAATCGGCGTAGAAACGAGACATCATTGCAACCTGTTGGTTGCGCTCTGGTATCGAGTCTTGATTTATACACAAGGCGTCGATCCACATAATTCTCTCTTTCTCGGAATTGCGGAATCGGCGCAACGCTAACCACAAATTTTCTCGGATCTGGATTGGCGTTCCATCGAGTATAATCTTCCGAAGACAGGAATCTGAGCCCCACGTATAAGACAAGGACTCGTATGGTGGTGAACAATCGACGGCATATGGCTTGAGATCGCAGATTATAATGGACTCTTCTTCAGACGAAGGGTGGATGTGAAGCAATCGAAACCATCCTGCTTCAAGCTGCGTATATGGAGAATTCGGACTGCGATTTGGAGCTTCTGCTACGTCCATTTTTACAATGGTTTGTACTGAGTGTTGCCAGGAACAATAGACTCTGGCCTAAAGGACGGTTAGCCTCATTAACATCTAGTATTATCGAAATCGTTTCGTACCGCTCTTCCACTACTCTGTAGGTCTGACAATCGTAAAACGTAGATACCAGTCGTGTGGTTACTGGTGTTTGGTTAGGGTTTTCTCAATATCATCGTTGTGCGAAGATGTCGAGCTAACGCAACCACCCGCTCTTGGTGCCAAAACAGTACTAGTTCAGATTAGTCACCTACGGATATATTGGTACGCCGGACGGCCATACCTAATGTCCGGTAACTGGAATTCCATTCGATTATAGAGCCCTTCACTGGAAGTATCCTATTAGGATTTACCAGAATTGTTCCATTCTAGCTGTAGTTACATAAGTATCCTTAGTCATCAGGGTCAACTTTTCAGTATTACCACCTTAATCAAAAAACGAATTTGAAAAAATGCTTAAGTATCACTTTAATTGTTTCTAAAATTGTCCAATTGATATGAGATGTCCAATATTGAATATCTATTTTAATTAAGTTATTATAATGTAGTTGTTTCAATCAATTCTTGGCGCTCAGGCGCTGGTATCAACTTAGTCATAGCTTAGTTATCAGTGTCAAGTTTTCAGTAATACTACCCTATTACCTTAATAAAAAAACAAACTAAAAAAAATGGATTTAAATGTTGATTCTGTTATGATAACGATTGTAAACTTCGAATTTAGAGCCAGATATTTAATATATATATTTCTTATATGTTTATTGGGCTTTATATATTAGCGCTCAGCAGCTAGTGATCATTTTCTATGGGACCACTTAGCGCTAATGACCTCAGTACGATGTCCAAGTTTTAGGTCTTCAGCGGGTGCGACTTGGTTAGCTCGCGGAAGACGTTTATTGTATGAATGTGTCAACAGTATTGACAGCAAAGGGCCTTGGAAAGAACTATTATATCACCTGAACTAAATCTTTCCAACCAACTTTGAACCAAGTTTTCGAATTACCGTAAAACCCATGTAGGCTCTTCAAGCCTGAGAATCGAAGAGGCGAGGAGGGAAATGCACTTTATTCTGAGGATATATACAAGAACTTCGTGAATCTGGTGAGCTGGACTTGAAAAGTGGAGATGGCCACCAACAACAGAGAGGGTATGCTTACATAGGTAAGTGATCTCCAAAATATTCCAACGCAACTATGGTACATGTGATCTTTGGTCCACTTACGTTTCTTATCAACAGCGATAAACTGATGATAATTCAAGATTGATGGTTTGGACTGCATGTCTAGAGGCCATGTGGCTTCTGGCCTTTGGAGGAAACCTGGTAATGAAAACTGTAGGAAATTATGACTAGGCTTCTACTGCCAATTTTGAACCTTACAAAGCTACATGCCATGAACGATCAGAATGAACGATGAATTTTGAGTTACAGATCACTAGAGCAAAGGCGCCTGCGCGAAACTAAAAAGGGTTTCACCTTCAATTCAGCCTTTGCGATATGATTCTGGCATCAGATATCAGGATATCTGTGCGTCTGACTTATGGATCATTGTTGGGCTTCATGTCCAGAAATATGCATTCATGTGTGGGATCTTAGTCGCTCAATAATTTGTCAAGTTGGAAGACTTCTTTCAATGGTGGCAGGCGTTTTCACTCTGTTCTCATATTGAAGTCAAGCAGAATTGGTGACTTGGTGCAATCAGTAATGAGATAATTTACTGTCTTATTGAGTCGCGAAATGTAAGTATAGGTGAGTCAGTGCATGGAATGTTTGCCCTTCAGTGAAAGGAGAACGCTAGACATACGACAGGAGGGAACAGTAAAGGTGAGGAACCAAGGGTGAATCTCAGGAAAGGAAAGATGAGGTTCATAACTGCTTGGTTTAGTGGTGGCTGGAAGCTGATTATCAAAAGTGACAAGAGAAGGGTGAAGTGCATGTACCTGGCAGTGATTGCCAACCTTCTTTTCTGGTCGCGAAGATGTTATTGTGTTACATATAATTATATTCCAAATTTTCGTGCTGAACGTTGCTATTCAAGTATCCTTCCACGAACACAAAAGTTTCGCACAGAAAACCAATCCATTTTTGGAATACTTGAAACCTCTATTCGCATGCTTTATTGATTTATCATTGGTGGGAGAACATCAACCACGCCATCTGCCAGGAAGTGGGCACATGACTTCAGAGATGGGGCATTGAAAACCACGCTACTAACCGACATCCTCCCCCCTTAAATAGCCGAATACTTAAATAGCCGAATGGCAATGAACAAATATCAGGACTGTAACAGAAAAACACTTCAACACAACACAGTTTAAATTCAATTGCGCATGCGTGAAACCCAAATAGTTTAAATTGCATCCTGAGTAATTTGCTGTTGTCGTTTTGCAGTTCGCGCCAAGCTATTCCTCTTTGAGAACTAGCGCGGAATCTCGCGCACACTTCATTTTGACAAAAGACCCCCGCACACAAACCAAACAATCTCTTTTCTTGACACCTCCTTCGCGATCTTCGCAACCATACACATCATCATATCTCTCTCTCGCGTTCTCAAAGATATCTCCAAACGATCTCTGGTGTCTCTGAGAGTGAGAAAAAAATCTACTTCGCATGTTAGCGACACAGCGAGAATATCAATGGATGATCCAACGAAGACTGTGACTAGCCCCATACCACGTCAACCATCTCCTCAGAGATGGGGGCTATGTCAAGTCCAAGTTCATCAAACCTTTGCTCTACCTACTATCCAACCAAATTCGTTTTTGCAACCCCAATTCCACCCTTCGGGTCCTCAAATCAGCACAGCTGGTACCCCAACACATTTCAACGTCCCGTTGGCGCCACTCGACGAAGAGGTAAGCAGAAAATACAATGAGACACCTTCTGCCACAGATCAGCCACTGATTCTCTTCAGCTATCACTGCACCTCCGTGGTCCTGCACAGGGCTCGGACTTCTTATGGACCTTTTAGGTTACCTTATGGAAGTCTAAAATGATTTAGTCCAACCTCCAGTTGGACTGGACCATGAGCCACAGGAGGTTCAACTGGACTTTGCTCTGCTCCCCCCATGGGGTGGGGGCTTGGGGTTCAGCTGCATAAACAATGTTCGCTCGGGAAATCCTCACTGTCGCATCCTTACTGTTGCATATGGGTTGTGCCCTAGTATGTTGTTTAGAAGAAGGTCGAGGGGGTGAAGGGGCGAAGGGGGATGTTTTAGTTGTGCGTGTCGCTTAATATTCCAACGTAAGTTTCTCTTTCGTGCAGAACCTTCGCATTGAGCATTAGCAACTAACGCAAGAAGTTGCCATTCTCCAGGCTAGTACCAGGAGGAAGGGTCCTCAACGACCCGCCCTTGTGGAAAATACCCGCCCTTTCGCCCCTAGGAACTCGGATCCATTCGTCTCGCCTAGAGAATACACGGAGACCGTAGCTTGGTTTTGGAAGCACACTCATTCAGGGGCAGGAGAGGCAACGGCTATATATTTCCTGTAAATACAACCTTGAGCAAATACATTTCTTACTGACTTCTCAAACCTTGCATGTCAATTGAATTTATGTTATTGTTCCCACAAGTGTCCGAAACGACATAAAACTACTCGTCGATTTGGTCACATGAATGCTGAATGGCCAAATCGCAAATCGCAGCTCGTGGAGCACTGATGTGACCGCATGAAGGCTGAATGGTCATTTCGCACTCCACGACTCGTGAAGTACCAATTCCATTTCATCGGGCTTTCGCTCCAGCCACCATCACCAATTTCGACGTCAATGGAGAGATTGGGCTGGAGATGCGTGATGTGTGAGTTGTAATTGTGCAGGAGGCCACTCCTATGACTGGTTTGCTAACACTTCTTTGCTATACTCAGACTCCTCTCCTCCCTCGCGATTCCCAGAACAAGACAAAGAGGCTGTGGTTGACGAGGAGATGAAGGGTAAGTATCAATCCCTACTCCCAATTCCCATTTTACCAACACATGAAAGGTATAAACTGACCCGAGTTCTTCTACAGAACCTAAAGAAGAGGCAAAGAACTTGAGTCGCCACCAGGCGCGCTTAAGAGCGGGAAGCGAGCCAGATTACAAATGATATTAGCAGAAGCAGATAAACCATCCACGTGACCGACGCCGACGAGGAGATGAAGGGTAAGTATCAATCCCTACTCCCAATTCCCATTTTACCAACACATGAAAGGTATAAACTGACCTGAGGTTTTCTGCAGATCCGGAAGAAGAGGACAATTGAAGAACCTGTGTCGCCACCAAGCGCTTAAAAAAGAGCTGGAAGCGAGCCAGATTACAAATGACATTAGCAGAAGCAGATAAACCATCCACTCAATCTCCGCTTCCAGAGGAGGACGAGCTTGATTACAAAATGGGCCTTCATTGTGCGGAGGCTTCCAACCGAAATCGAGATGGCACAAAAGAAACTGCCGGAACGAAGAAGATCAATGGCACAGAAGTTGCTGCAGGCACAAAGAAGATGAATGGAACGGACGTTGCTGCCGGCAAGACATCTAGTAGCGCTAGTCATTAGACTTCTACTCGTTTCCGTCTTGTTTGCCCAGGTGTTACAACTGACACCATTGCTATATTCCTCGATTGAGGGAAAAAAGCTGTGGGCAACGGCCACCAACCATAGTCCACACTGGGGTTTGTAGCAACCTCTGGAGGAGCTTGATCAACAACGCGTACCCACCAGCATATCCTCAACAGCCTCCTGAGGCTGCTTATGGACAAGCTTCCCCTCATGCACTGGCCTTCTCGTACCAGCAACAGCGACCATCCTAATACCAAGCCAATGACTCGACAATCGGATTGGTGCAGGCTGTTACAAGAAGGATCTGGAGCCGGGTAGCGCTTTTTCGAAGATCTGGTAGCTGCAAAGCCTGGTGGTGTATTGTGTTGTTTTGGCGGATATTCCTGTACATAGTATCTTCAATTGACTCCATGATCCAGATTGTGTGCGTAGACTAACCTGACGTGACCCATGATTGGTAAGAAGCGTCCGCAACGACGTAAAACTAGCGATGGTGACCAAGGATGCGACAAAGGTGTCGAGCTCTACCAACCGTCAGACCCTTGCTCGGAAGTATCTCTTTCTGGATTTTTGATAGTAAGTGTCTCTGCTTGTTTTTGTGGCCCTTCACTAATAGTTCTGCAGTCAATTCGGGGATTCGCTTGCCTATGCCAACTGCTCTGGAACTGGAGGCGCAGCTACTCCTCAGATTGTATTCAATGCGGTCGTCCCATCCGATGCTGAAATAACTGTGATGCTCGAAAAGAAATGCAAGGAGACTTCCTGTGTCCAGCTTCGAAGACATCATTCCGAGAACATTTCCTGGTGGTACGTTTGCTCGAGAATGGTGTTCGGCAGATTCTAACGCTTGAATGCAGTCAATGAAATCCAAGAACCAATATGGACCAAAATGCGAATTACAACTCAGTCATCAAAGACCATAAGTAAAATTTACTTCCTGCAGTGGTGCACAAGGTCTTGGAAACTCTATGGCCCGCGCTTGTGTTGAAGGTGGTGCAAAGGCAATTGTGATCTTTCATGCAGACCCAGACCTTGGTGTCGAGTCGGCTGCTGAACTCCATAAGGCTACCATCTCCACCATCCAGCCGACTTCTCTGCAACAATCCCGCGGAGTCAATGAAGGACTATAAGTCGTTGGGGCTAGAGAAAGCCAGTTTGATACGACCCAACACCATTGCGTCAGGTTCAGACACCGGTAGTGTGAGGCCAGAGCTTCAAATGGATTGCCCATACGAGTCTTCTACTGGATGGTTCCAGGGAAGCACCGAAAATGACACAAAACATCCTTCAAAAGGGCGGCAACGCAACCTCGTATGTACTTCAGGCCGGAAACAATCATCTTCACTCAAATCGGTCAAGTCTCTGTGTATAGCTTGGAGTGATAAGAATTCAGGATCCAAGTAAGAGACACGAACTCTTGTGCGGTTTCCGTTGACATAGCAGAGTCTAAGAGACTTTGTTGGGGTTCAAATACAAAGCAGCGAAGAGACAACAGCCCGAGGGCTGGGCTTCCGTCAAAGAGGGGAAGAACTTTATCAGCCCATGGAAGCAAAAATTCCTAATGCTAAGAAAAGAGGCACTTGACTTCCACAGCAGCGGAGGCGGCTCTTACAGCTGTGTTTCGACGAGCTGCATTCAAAGATGACTTTGTAGTTGATTCTCCTCTTGCTGTCCACTGTTGCTTTGAGTGGCATATTTTCATTTCCACGCGCACAGAGAGCCAGATAATTCCGGTGTGAGATTGTATCGACCCAAGAAGCATTTGGGAACTCTAAAAGTACAATTTTCGCAAGATCCGGGATGGATGGAGAGCTCGCGTGTATCTCAACTCCGTAGACCCTGAACACCAATCTCCGCTCCGCCATCGAGATGGTAGAGAAGGTGAACGGAGAGATTGGGGTTTCTTCAGAGCCCGGAGTTGGCTGGGACAGAACCAATGGCCCGTACTCAAGCATCGTCCTACCGCTTCTTGGCCGCGTGGTTGGCGTAGTAGGAGAACCTGGTTCTGCATATCTTGGACGAGAGGACTCTGTAGATCCTACACAACCCTGGAACGACGTCTCTATCAGTTTACTGGGACAGATGCTCATCATTGCTATGCTTGCCGAGTATCATCAATTCGTTGTTGATGAAGAGGGTGTAGAGATCGACGAGGAATTGACAATATTCTTGTTTCCTACGACAAGAATAGACCTTTGGGTCTACCGAGTATGCGTTACGAAATAGCTGTGCTTCCCTTGGACGTCCACCGAGGGGCATATTGATCCGCATCCAAGAGTAGTGATAGCCCAGATCCTGCTGTTCAGGTATCAAACATTGCCTCAGCTCCCACAATCTGTGAGATCAAATGCAAGCGGGCAGAGGCCCATTCCTCGGTTTAGGTGTACTGTACACTCACAACCGGATGACCCAACGTCCCGGGCTGGTATCATATCACCAGCGTCTGGACGGAGCCTCAAAAAGGCTTTCGATGCCGGATTGTGAAGCTCGAAAAAATCGACTTCACGAAACCTTCTTGGTGGTCACCAAGGGGAGAGAGAGCTCTTTGTTCCAGGCTCTTACTTCGTATGATATACGAAAGCGGGTAGAGCCCCCTCATCACTTTGGGGGTACCTGTACACTCACAACTGGATGACCCAACGTCCTGGGCTGGTATCATGTTCCCAGTAGACTGGAAGGAGCCCCAAAAGGGCTTCCAACCTGTCTACAGAAGCATTGCACCACGCCCAGGCCCAGGACCAGGACCAGCACCATCCATGATGGTCTGGCCTGTTGAAACAAGACACACAATCGCTGAAAAGCATGCAATGATAGTCGCACCAAACCCTGATGAGTACCAGTGACCCTACGCATTTTTGGAATGCGGATGAAGGCTCAGTAAGCTATGGCGGGATATACATGCCACCCACTACAACCACATACCCTCACCACCGCCACAATATCCACCATATCGTCAGCTACACTTGTGCGAGCTCTTTTGGCCCGCTGAAAAGCATGCAATGATAGGGGCACCCAACCCTGATGTGTACCAGTCTCCTTACGCATTGATGCCAATCATCCAAGAGAGGAATGTTAGAGGTACCGGCGCACCAGCGCAGGACACTCATAACTGGATGACCCATCAAACTTCCATACGCCTTCAATAGGAGTGGAAGTTGGCTGGTTCCACGTCACAAAAGTATAGATGAAGCTAGGGTACACTCACAACCGGATGACCCATACAAGCTCCCATACGCCTTCAGCGTCCGTGGTTGTGGCTGGTTCCACGTCACAAAGGTATGGATGGAGCTTCGAAAAGGATTTCGATGCTAGTAGACGTTGGCTGGTTCCACGTCACAAAAGTACAAATAGCGCCCTAAAACAGCTTCAGAGCTGGCCTCTGAAGCTGGGGTACACTCATCATTGGATGACCCATCAAACTTCCATACGCCTTCAACGTCCTGGACGTTGGCTGGCTGGTTCCACGTCACAAAAGTATAGAAGGCGCTGAAATCGATTCAAGAAATAGATTCATTCGATACCTCTGACTTCTCACAATCCACGCTACCAAGCTTCCTAAACGAACTACCTGATAAGATCCCCAACCGCAGGCGGTTCGGTTCTTCAGATGTTCCAGAAAGAGCGACGGACATCCCAGACAATCTATCCAGAGCTTTCAAGACGCATTCAGCTTGAAAAAATCAACCTCACAACCCCTTCTGGGTGGTCCCTTTGTTCCAGGCTCTTACGATGCCTATATCAAGCCTTCTGTCTTCTCGGGTTTACAGCCTGTGAGAGCATGGTATATTATACTAGCTGGGAAGGTATTGTATGGATTGTGTGCCTTCTTCTGCTAGATAGTGGAGGAGATGTACATAAGCGCCGGAATGAGTTTGGTAAATTTTAGGTAGAATCAATAAAAGCCATTTATGTTTAATCGTCAGTCGGTACACGTCATATCAATCAAAGGAGGCTTACTGTTGTTTTTCTTTTATATTGCTGGCTAGCTTCAAGTGCTTATAATTCGCCCACATATATAAGTGGAACGCGAAGTATAAGCACCCCCGGCCGCATTGAGCAGCGCGAAAGGAAGCAGCCACCAAATAAAACAAGGGGGAAAACCAAGAATAAGACCAAGAAGGAGACAAGGAGACAAGGAAATAAGGGAGGACTATACTTATAAACTGGCGAGTAGGCATATCCACCGCCTAATACCGATATCCACTGCCTGTCCTTCAAAGAAATCCACTGCCTGTCCTTTAAATATATCTACCACCTACCCTGCACACATATCTACCTCTCCTACATTTATATAACAAGCGTAAGAAAACCTATTTTTTAGCCTAAAACCACACCTAGAGAGCCCTCCTTGCCTGGCGAATCAAGTACCACATCTGCTATACCGACGGCAGTTCGTAGTACGTCGGTAGTTGAGAATCGAGCTAAAATCGTGCGTTTGTTCCTATACTAGTGAACCACTACTATCCCCGTACCTAAGTATATTCGAAGGACGTAGTATCGTTACGCAGGAATAATCGTCGTACGCGAAAGGAGCGAAAATAGACCACTACTGCTGCAAAAGAGCTCACAAAAGTGTAGCTGACGATATGGTGGATATTGGTGGTGGTGTTGAAGGCATAAGGCAGTGGTAGGGTGGGATATATGTCCCACCAGCTTACTAAGCCTTCATCCTCATTCACTTTAAATCCTGCCATCCACTTCATTCCATGTTTCATTTCAACCCATTTCATGTAATTTTCTTTTTCAACTCCCCAGACCCTGACAGCATTCTACCTTATAAAATACATTCCAGATCCCTACAGGATCCTCATAAACGAAAAGTGCATCTCAAGACGTAGATAAAATCATCTAACTCCTCTTCATCTTAGCCAACAAATTCAGCGCACTCCCCGCCAGCACAAACCGACACTGATCCTCACTAAGCGTATGCTTCGTCTGGATCTCCACCACCTCGCCAGTGCCCCTCTTCGTGACCTTCAAACTGACACTTCCTTTCCCACCAGCTTTAAGCACATCGTAAAGACCCACTGTCTCGACCTCATCACACGCCTCTATCAAATCATAATCCGCCTCGTTGGCAAACGTCAACGGCACGACACCCTGCTTCTTAAGATTTGTCTCGTGAATTCTGGCAAAGCTCTTGGCTAGAATCACCCTTCCCCCCAGGTACCTTGGTTGCAGCGCAGCATGCTCACGCGCTGAGCCCTCGCCATAGTTGTGTTCTGCGACAACGAGCCATTCAAGCCCTTGGTCTTTCCATTTCTGCGCGAGTTCTGGAATACCCGATGTGGATCCGTCGATGTCATAGGCTACGTTGACTTCTCCCGTTGCGGCGTTGGTGGCGCCAATGAGGGTGTTAGTACTGATGTTGGGGAGATGGCCTTTGTATTTTAACCATGGACCGGCGGCGGAGATGGTATCAGTTGTGCATTTTCCAGTTACCTTGTAGAGCACGCGAAGCCCGGAAAGGTCACCTGATGGGAATGGAGCGAAAGGTTCGAGGAGGGCGAGACGGTCTGATTTGGGAGATACGATGACGGGGGTTGATGGGGATGGCGCTCCTGCTGTAGGAAGGAAATCTGGGTTTCCAATTTCAAACCCCGCTGGTGGGAGTTCGGCGCCGGTCGGGGGAGAAAATCGGAATGATTTACCTGTAGGCGTGGTGATGCTGTCTGTCAAAGGGTTGAAAGTTGTGCTTCCAGCGTATGACATTGCAGTCACGATTTCCGGACTGGCCAGAAAGTTCATGGTGTCTGGGTTGCCATCATTTCGACCGCGGAAATTTCGGTTGTAGGATGTGAAAATGGCATTTTTGTCTCCGTTTGAGACGCCATCAGTACGTTTCCACTGTCCAATACTATTTTGTAGATTAGCACCGGAATGATCGTTCTCAGGAAAACGTATCATACCATGGACCACACGCATTGGCAAGAACGACACCACCAGCCTTCTCAAAAGTAGAAAGAGTTTGATCACGATCAAGGGTGGCTCGAATCTGCTCACTGCCTGGTGTTACGAAAAAGTCGTTCACTGGAGCAAGCCCGGCTGCTGATGCTTGCTTGACAAGATCTTCAGCGCGAGCCATATCCTGGTAGGAGCTGTTGGTGCAACTGCCAATTAGTCCTGCAGACACTGTAGTTGGCCAGTCGTTTTTGGCCACAGCACCAGCGAATTGAGAAAGAGGTGTTGATAAATCGGGTGTATTGGGTCCATTGACATGGGGCTCCAATTTTGATAGATCAATGGTGATGAGCTCGTCATAACGGGCGTTCTTGTCAGCCCGGAGAAGGTTTCGAATGGAAGGAGCACCTGCAATGGCTTGGGCTTGTTGTGCTACGGAAGCCCGGCCTGTTGACTCAAGGTATGGAATATGACCGGGTGAAAATGGGAAAATGGATGTTGTAGCACCAACTTCTGCTCCCATGTTACAAATCGTAGCCATACCAGTACAGCTCAAAGTCTCAACACCAGGACCGTGGTATTCAATAATGAAGCCAGTACCACCTCGGACAGTTAATTTTCCTGCAAGATACAGAATGACATCCTTTGGCGAGGCCCAACCACTCAATTGTCCTTCTAATCGAACTCCCAAGACTTTAGGTGCTTTCAGTTCCCATGGAAAATCCACGAGCGCATCCACCGCATCTGCACCACCAACTCCAATAGCAATAGCCCCAAGTCCACCAGCATTAGGAGTATGACTGTCCGTTCCAAGCATCATCAATCCCGGCGCAGAATAATTTTCCAAAACCGTTTGATGAATGATTCCAGCTCCCGGTGGCCAGAACTCAATGCCATATTTCTTAGCTGCAGATTCTAAAAAGTCGAAGACCTCCTTGTTTCCCTTGATCGATTCTGGCAGATCCACATCGGCACCCCGCTCTCCCACAATCATATGGTCGCAATGAATACTGGCTGGCACCGAAGTCGAAGGTAGGTTGCAGGTCATAAATTGAAGCAGTGCCATCTGCGCAGATGCATCCTGCATCGCCACCCGGTCTGGTTTGAGTTTGAGAGTGGCATTTCCTCGAATGTTGAGTCCATTGTCGGTATTGGAAAGCAGCGCTTCTTCAGGGTTGTCCAAATGCGAGTATAGGATCTTCTCAGCGAGCGTCAGCTGTCTTTCGTTCCCCAAAACTCGTCGGACTTCTTCGAGTCTTTTCAATAACTTTGGATATGGAGGAGTTCGTAGTTCGATATCTGGTTTATATTCGTGCGAGGGTGCATTCGTGATGGTTGCAAGAGTTCGAGCGCATCGCGGTCTGAGGATGGTTGCCAGGTGCGAACTCTGGGGTGGAGGGGTCAATTAGCAGCACCACACAGTTGAGGGATAAGTGCACATACCCTGACAGCAGACCTGCTACTCTTGAGAAGCCCAGCCCTCATGATGGCTGCGTGAACAATTGCGAGAAGAGAAAAGTAATTCAATCAAGCTTTCACTGAATCGCATTCTGGGGGAAAATTCCGATGCGGGACGTGACCGATCTCGGATCCGGTCATGATTTTCGGAACGGCGCCGATTGGTGGTGGAACTACTCGCTTACTATTCCAAACGAACACTTTACTATTAACACCTACAAAAGTAGTGGATTCTAACCACAGACAGATTACGAGTTCGTGGGGGAGCTTTTATAGTCCAGTTATCAAATTTTAGGGTTACGAGTTCCGAGCAGTCATTTCTATAGTACTACCTATAAGTCTCACTATAATATATACTAATCTTACTATAATATATATTAACTGACCTTATACAGTACCTAGGTATATTACTAGCCTTCCGCCGCTCAGAGTCCTAAAAATACTAAAGCAGCTTTATTGACTTATTAATACTTATATAGTACCTTAAAATAAAAGATATTTACTGCCTAGGAAGTACTAACTGCTATAACTACCTTACCTATACCATTCTCTCTCGACCCCCCTCAGAGACTTCCAAAGTCACAATACTCTGATCCTTACTCGGCCTAGCCGTTTCCACCTTCCCAAATTGTATCTCACTGGAAGTGTGGCGGTTCGAAATCGGGGGCAGACTGATAGCATGGTAACTGTCATCCTCGGTTCTACTTCTACTGGTACGAGTGAGTCGCGAGCGCATGAGTGACGCCCAGCTGGATTCAAACGGACGAGTGATATTCGAGAGCCATTTCCTGCCTTTTGCATCGATGAACTTTGGGAGAGGGAGGAAAGAGATAACACAGATTCCGAGACTGACTTCGGCGGCGACGAATAATCCCAACCACGCCATGTTGTAGCTAGCATCGGCCGTGTCACCAGACATGCGAATGAGGTACATTATTATGAAGGCGTTGGTGATACAGGCCCTAAAATCATCTTTGTTATTATTTCCTCATCAATGAGCTAGAAGAAGACCTACAACAATCCAGTACCAAATAAAAGCACAATCCCCACTCGCTTCTTCTTTGGCATTCTCAACTTCCATACGCCCCTCACTGGCAAGACCAAGATCATGATATCACTCAAGATATTCCAAAGACAAGTGATCAAGATCATGGTGTTGTTATCCAAACACTTGCCCGGGACAAGATCATTCCAGATCTTTTCCCGAGGAGAGCAAGCCCAAATCGATACCGACATACTGATAATGTAATAGACAAGATTGACTCCTATCAAGGTGGTAGAGGCGTACCAGAACAACGGGTTTATTGCACGATTGGGGGCGAAGATGGCGAGGTACTGGAGGAGAATGGCGAGTTTGATGCAAAAGATTGTTGGGCAGTAGATGATATTCTGGACTTGCATCCACTGCGCAAGAGATTTGGTTACTTCACCGCAAACTATTGAGGACTAATAGGAGGGTGATACTTACATAGAGCAAATTGTTCAAATCCTTACGCTGCAAATTCCATTGATGCACGCCTGCACCAGCTTTGAAAACGAATTTTCCAACCACTACCATACCCATAAAACCAATCTATCAATCATTGTATCAGAATGACTTCAAATTAAGCTGCAACAATGAGTTACATACGAAGCCAAGGATCGATGCATCTGGAACATTATTAGCCCAAATATAAAAAATAAGATACAGAAGCCTAACAATCCATAAGATCTATTTTTCTAATGATGCGAAGCCTGGTATAGAGTCGCAAAAAGAACAAAGTGCCCGGTATGACGGTGCAGCAGACAGCGGCGACAATAAACCATACCTGTTCATCTGAATGCGTCGTGAAATGGGGTGTCACACCAGGCGGAGGATCCAAAGCTGCTACATTGAGAAGCTCCGCCATCGACGATGGAGCGAATCCATTGCTGCTTGTTGTTGTAGACATCTCAAAAGCTGGAAAATGCTTGTGCGACCAACCGTTGAGATGACTTTTGCAAAGACTTCCGAGTCGTGTCGCTGACGAATGTCCCATGAACCCTTATTAATTACGACACGATGAAAATGGCAGGATTCTCTTAGCGCCGACATGCAACCATCAGGTTTTGCTTGTACCATTCTACCCTAGTAACAGTAATCAATATGCATGCAATGCATGTCAGCATGTTTGTCCTATCGACAGCGGATAAATGGTGAGTGGTGGGGTGCAGAGTGGTACACTTCCTTGCGAGTTACATTACACAGCCACTAGTATACACGTTGCAGTATATATTAAGATATGAGGCTATATTGCTTGGCATTATTGTTGTGCAATTCTGTATCCAGTAGAATCCAGAAGCCGAATTATAAATATAGAAATGGCTCACGAAAACGTGATCAAAGAGTAGGTTTTGGCCCCGTTCAACTCCTTGCAATTTTATAATACAATGCTTGAAGAAACTACATCCTCAAGAAACTCGAACCTGATCTTGAAAATACTTTCGGAAAATTCGACCGCATGATTAGCTCCTTATGAAAAGTATCTGGTGTTTGGGCACTCCTAATTGGCGCAGGACTACATCAACGTCTCATTGATTCTTGCGCATTCGGGAAAACATATTTGCTCCTTTCTCATTCGGAATCAATGTTTCTTCAAGTCTCAGAGTTCCATCCTCATCTCTGATAGGCACTTTGGTGGTGCCTAGAATATGATTAGCCTTCGAGAATTCAAGCGAGGGAAAGAAATTACCTAGTCCCCATCGACGAAAGTTTCCATATATGGTCTCATAAGAGCCCTTAGGTGCATGGTAGGTTTCATGCATGACACCAACATACGGATATTCACCTTTCTCGTAGTTGTTCTGGCCAAGACGATGAGCTGCCGACGCGGCGAAATCGTGGAGACCCTGAAGATCTTTCCAGTACGTAATCCATACTGTTGTTGTTCCTTCATTGTCAGAAGTATCGGCCAAGGTTGCTGTTCTTCCAAGATCTGATAAAGATTAGAAGGCAGGCGCTGGCGTGAAGGTGGATAGGTATAGATGATAACACAATATAAACGAGAAGCGAAAGACTTACAGCCCCATTTCTCACGATTCTTTTCAGCTTCCCGCCACATATCTTTGAATACTATATCCAATGGTGTGGTTCCAGGAGAAAGCTTGCCGAAAGGACTATTGTTTGTGTTAGCTGGAGAATTTCGGAGTCTATACCTGTCATGTCACCGACTGATTGAGCCTGGCCCCAAGAACGAATACAACTACACCATTCGGTGAGTTGGGCAACTTTGTTGAGTGCTTTCCTAGCACAACATCTGTGAAAGACGTTTTGAATACATCCCGTGAGCCGATAACAGACCTCGCAAGGCGATATCCAAGCCACAACAAAGGAAGAGCGGCGCTGAGTCGGGGTGGCAAGTACGCAAAGCTCAAAAGTTGAAGAGCAGCACCGAACGCAAGAAATGTAGGAATGGAGAAGTCACTCTTCTCAAGAATATCGTAGAATTGTTCATATATTTCAATGGCCTCCCTCCGGATAGTTTGGAAAGCCATTTTGTGGTGGTCTGACAGATCTGCGCGATTGTTGTTGGTTCAACACGTCGCAAACGGACGGATGGAGAAGGCGGGAAGGCGTTGGAAGGTCACGTGAAATGATTTTATGGTAACACCCGACAATTGGAGGCTTACTACAATAATCGGGATTATCGGACGATATCTTCTGGGTTCATGCATTTACAGCGATTGTTGTAATTAATTCCTAGGAACCCAAACTCAGCCCCCATCTGCTCACAAATTATCCGGATTCGACAATTTAACCGGATCATACCCCTGAGGTCCAGTCGGTGTTGGTGGCGTGCAGTGCATTAGTTTGGGCACCCTGTATGAGCAGATCTTACTCTTTTTTCTCGGGCGTCAATAATCTGACATCAAAATACGAGCTGTGCCAACTGCCGGATTTCCGTCCTTGCTGTGGAGTCTTTCAGAGGCGAAGTTCGGTAGTCGCTTCCCCCCAACAAGTCCAAACAGTCACAACTGGATCCAACGAGTCTATGGCTGAGAACGCAGAAAAGCAGCAGCAGGATTTGATTGCTCCAGGTGTGTTGGATGAGGGAGGAAATGAAGTCGAAGTTCCAAAGAAGAAGCCTCTGGCCTTCTATCTTGCTTTTCTTGCCATCAATATTAGTACCTTCGTCGTCTCGCTTGACGCCACCGCTCTGGCAGTTGCAATTCCAGTACGTACAGTGACTTGTGCTATATAGTCACACAACTAACAAACCCGAAGAAAATCACAAATGAATTGAATGGCACAACTCTCGAAGCCTTCTGGACGAGTCTCGCTTTCATCCTGGCCGTTGTCGTCGTCCAACCTTTATACACCAGCATATCAGATGTCGTCGGCCGTAAGGAACCATTCTGTGCGGGCTTCGTTTTTTTCGCCATCGGCTCAGTCGTCTTCGCTGTTGCGAATAACATGGCTGTTCTCATAGTTGGTCGTTTATTGCAAGGTCTTGGGGCAGGTGGACTGGATGTTTTGAGCGAGGTAATCCTCGTGGACATGACAAGTTTGAAGGAGCGTCCAAAGTATCTCGGTTTCTTCGCTCTTCCTATGGCTGGAGGAGCCGTTTTCGGTCCCATAATCGGAGCGTCCTTCAGCGAGTATGTCGACTGGAGATGGATTGGATGGGTAAATCTACCTTTCTGCGCCATCGCTACCGTTCTGACCATCTTTTTTATGCGCCTCCGTCCAATTGATCAGAAATTTAGTGTCAAGATACAGCGGTTGGATTGGATTGGTATGGTGTTATTCGCGATCGGTTGCACTCTATTCTCCCTGCCACTTAGTTGGGCTGGTGTTATGTACCCATGGAATTCATGGAGGACTCTCCTTCCGTTTCTTATAGGAGTATTGCTTCTATTAATCTTCGCATTATACGAGTCAAAGCCCATGGAGCCAGTCTTTCCATATCGTATCTTCAGCAACCGCACTGCAGCAGCCACTATCATAGGCGGGACTATTCACGGAATGATTCTGTATAGTACAACCAATTACGGACCATTGTTCTTCCAAGCAATTTTGCTCCAGTCGCCATTTAAGTCCGCGATATCAGTACTTCCAGGGAGTGTTTCTGTTATTGGGTTTAGTATCATTGCTGCTATTGTTGTAGAGGTCGTTCGGCGATATAGATGGATCATAATAGTCGCATGGGTCTTTGCAGCTTCTGGTATAGGATTGTGGGCTTTGTGGGGGGATAATTCGTCACTGGCTGTCACCGCGAGTACACAGATAATCTTCGGCATTGGTGTAGGGACGCTTTTCACCGTCCTTACGATACCGATGCAAACGAGCGTCAAAGATGTGGATGACACAGGAATTGCGGCTGGAGCCCTCGTTTCTTTCCGACTGTTTGGTGGTCTTATTGGCCTGTCCATTTGCGCTGGAGTCTTCAACAACGTCTTTGAGCAGAATATCGGTTCTTTGGGGCAACTCCCTCCCTCGTCGGAGAAGCTGAAGGATATTCGTGAAGTAATAGGTTTTATTCCTATATTGAGAGTGGTAGCTATAGACATGGAGCCAGGGACTTTGATGCGGATTTTAGATGTTTACCGGAAGGCATTTTTTGCAGTTTTCTTGACTCTGGGTGGTATGGGTGCTGTCGGATTCCTCGTTTCGCTGTTCACTAAAGAGATCTCCATGGAGAGTGAAGACATGGGAAGACAGGCGTTAGAAGATTCGTCTTGAATATAGAATGAATCATTCAAACAGTATATGAGTAAAACAAATCTTCATGATGCCTTAATATGATCGCTATATAGGATAAGAAAGACCACTCAGCGAGTGAAAAATTCCCATGCTCTTCAGCTTACGCCCAAAGACCCTTACAATAGTCACACACGCAGCCCTGGGCTTCGGCGGGGTGCTCTCCCATACCAGGGTACACAGGATAGGCACCGCTGACATGGTCATACAGTACACAGTACACACAGAAGAAAAACGTGCGAACCTTTACATACAAAGCTATAAAATCCGTCTGAGCTCTCCTACTACAATATCATTACTATAATTCAAAAGCATGGCAAGTGAACTGCTCACCGCGTGGATGCTATCGCAAAAGCCACAAGCATCCATAATGAAAAACGAACCCCTCTTCTACCGAAACCTTGAAGAAACCCTGGATATCAAACGGAAAAACAACGCCCTCCTCTCCATCAAACGCTGTTTGTGGAAAGACGGCGGAAGCGCAATCGATTTCACCTCGAATGACACCCTCTCACTCGGCAGCAGCGGGATGTTACGACGGGAATTCGACAAAGAAATACAGAAACATCCAGATCTCATGCTAGGTTCAACCAGCTCGCGGCTCGTTGACGGAAATTCTGTGTATCTGGAGCAAGTGGAGAGAGAGATCGCGGATTTTCACGGCGCTGAGCAAGGACTGTTTGTCGCATCGGGGTTTGAGGCGAACCTGGCAGTTTTCACTGCTCTTCCAACTCCTGCAACCATTTTGGTTTACGATGAACTTGTCCATGCTAGTATGTATGATGGCATGGCCAGAAGTCCTGCCACGACCCGCCGTGCTTTTAGGCATAATGATGTTGATGCACTCCGGGACACTTTGACAGAACTTCACGAGGAAAATCAGGAGGTTCGAGGGGGGAAGCAATGCGTGATTATTGTGGTGGAAAGTGTGTATAGTATGGATGGAGATATTTGTCCTCTTGCCGAATTTGTTGATATTGCACGGGAAATGTTCCCTCATAAGAATGTGGAGTTTATTGTCGACGAGGCTCATAGCACAGGTGTTCTGGGGAAGAAAGGCGCCGGATTGGTTTGTGATTTGGGACTGGAGAAGGAAATTGCAGTGAGGGTACACACGTTTGGAAAAGCTGTCTCAGCTGCTGGAGGTACATATACTCCATTTTGCACCTAAACTTACGCTTTATCGTTGACGTACATGGACAGCTATAATTTTAGGAAACCAAACTATTCGAACGGCTCTCACAAATCTTGCCCGCTCAATCATCTACACTACTGCTCCTGCTGCTTCCGTCGTGGCCACCGTTCGAGCAGCCTACAACTTGATGAACAGTGGAAAGACAATAGACGTAAGTTATTTTCGCGAAGTCAATTCTGAACAGAAATCCGTTTTTCGCACAGTGTAAAATATTGACTCTCATCAGGCACAAGACCGCATTCAAAGTCTGGCGGCTCACTTTTTCACTTCGATCTCCTCAAACCCAACCTGGAAAGAAGCCACGTCGCGGGGTATTATGACTATCCCCCTTGCAGAAAATTGGTCTGACCGGCCATATCAAACGCATATTATACCAATTAGCACCCGAAATAACTATAGCATGTATCTTGCTTGTCATCTGGTCTTCGCTGGCTTCACATCATTTTTCGCTGAGTACCCGACAGTTCCAAAGGGCCAAAGTAGAGTGAGGTTGGCGTTGCACAGTTGTAATACTGAAGAGCAGATTTATCAATTGATTATTTCTATCTGTGAGTGGGCAAAGGAGATGATCGCGATTGAGGATGGGGAAGCGATTTACCGAGTCCCTGCCGCTACACGGAAAATCCTCGCTTCAATTGAGAAGGAGGATAACAATTAAGGGGTGGTACCGAGTACATATGCAGATCATATCTTCATTATCAATCATTCCACATCAATTTTCCGTTTTCTACCGTGCGGAGACATGAGTTCCTGTTTATTACCAAGCATCATCGCCCTTATTCCTACATTAGAACTCTTATTTACTCCGTCTTTCCAAATCGAGACCAGAAACCCAGGCTCATACAAATCCACTTTCTCTCTTCAACTTCCGTTCCCAAATGCGCCTCAAATTGGGCCAAACGAAGAATCCAACTAATATAGCAAAGATCGAGTCAACGATCCCCAAACCTCTCTTAGGTGATGGGCCAACCATATTAGCAAAGAACATAGCACCTTCCAAGGAATCATCACACAGTGCAAATTCGCCTCTAGAAACCCCCTTGATTATTTGCTGTGCAACCTTTTCTGCAGACGGGAACTTCTTTCTTAGCTCCAAGACGGTTCCCAATGTACCTTCAATCTCCTTCGTGATTTTTGGTTTCCTTTTCTGCTCCTCGAAAAAGGACTCAGTGATGAAATTGGACGGAAATGCACAATGAATGGTGTAGGTCGATACTTGGCTCGAATATCGGAGAGCTTCCATTCTTAAAGTGTCCGCGAGGGCACGTACGGCGCATTTGGAAGCTTTGAATGGTATAAGCAGATATTTGTTCCAAAACCTTCATATGAACGTACGCGTGTAAGCAGTATAACCCGGCAGTCCCAGAAAAGCCGCAGCACTGTTGATGAAGACGATTTGGCGAAGTCTAGGCGTTTCCCTCTCAGCAGTTTTATCATCCTCTATCCAGGCTCGAAGCATCCAATGTGCCATATACGCAGAGGTATAATAGTTATTCTTCATACAACTTTCGATATCTGCAGCTGTGATATCTATCAAGAACCCACACTGCGTTGGTGTCCCCCCAGCAACGCAGTACAAAATATCGGGTAGAGTCTTTTGCGATTTCATAATCGTTTCAACCTATTCCCTGA
Organism: Hymenoscyphus fraxineus; assembly: GCA_900184765.1. Taxonomy (NCBI): domain Eukaryota; kingdom Fungi; phylum Ascomycota; class Leotiomycetes; order Helotiales; family Helotiaceae; genus Hymenoscyphus; species Hymenoscyphus fraxineus. The sequence goes on along the minus strand of LT855415.1, from coordinate 275,166 downwards.
CTTAGTTACTTCAACCACCATTATCGATGTTTCATGTACAGAACCTGCGAATAATCTGACATATCAAGTGGTACCGCAGCAATTCGTTGACTTGTGTTCTGCTTAACGGCCGAGATTTCCTGCCAGGCTTTCTCAAGGACTTCTTGTCTACGAGCAAATATTGTAACGTGGGAACCTATTTTGATAAGCCCTAACATTTCAATAGTATTTTTTACAGTATTCGAGGAGTCAAATGACCTTCACTGGCAACCTTCTTTGCAATTTCTCTCCCTAATCCAGTAGAACCACCAGCAATGAAAACAACCTATGATTACTTAAGTCCTTGCATAAAAAGTAGAACAGGAACGTCATACTTTCCCTTGAAGATCCATTCTGTGTAAATACCAAATATTTCCGGTCCAAAAATACAAACTTGTACGATGAATGTTATTCGCCAGTGCTTTGGTGTATCGTTGTATTTCCCGTGTGCCTTCCTGTGTGTCTTGAAGAGGCTTATAATCAAATTGGTTACCAAGGAGGACAAGTGACCAGAGTTCCGTACACACACCCACTGCCGGACACCTTTTTAGTAAAATGCCAACACCAACGCTGGTGGAATTCTATACATGGTTGCTTTTTGGGTCCTGAGCCCTGAACCCTGATGTGTACTTTCTTACCTTTCTTTCAAAATGATTCTTAGCACGTCTGCTAAGCATGCAGTACCTTGTTTCCCCGAGCCAGAAACATAAAGGTTTGCCACATGTTCAGAAACCCAGCTTTGATATATGCACAATTAATTTATTACAATATGGCTTCTCATTTGAGTTTCCTCTAAATTCGGAGTTTCGAAGGACCGTGGGGCTGAGTAAACACTCTACGACTTAATTCAAAAACTGCAGTCTTTGTAAGAAAAAAGGTTTCATCCACGGAGTTTTGACCATTAAGCTGACAACACCCACAGGCGGAACCACTAGGAGGAAATACCGCACCACCAAGCGCCCTTCAAAACAAAGTGATCTGCACAGCAATATGACTGGTGGAAGTGTATTAACTCCGTAACGAGGAAGTTCGGGTTCCAAGAAAGCAGCGAGTACGGTACCATCAACAGCATGCATACGATCGGCAGGACTGGTAACCTGCCTGCAGGCTGAGGAAACTTAGTAATACCAATGAGATGTAGCGGATAAGGTCCAGAATCAGGCTGATACTGTATGGGGTGGTACTGTAGGCGCGCTGAAGATGTGGAGAGGGATCGTCGGCTGTTGCCTGCACGTAAACAGATCCCTGTTCGCGGGGATTTTTCAGCCCCAGTGCGATGGTAAGCAGCCTCCTTTACGGAGTACAGTGATAGCAAGATGTTATTGGGTTTTATAGTATCTAGATAGAATATCTTACTGCGGATAATAATCTACAGGTTATACCGTCTGCATACGCCGCTTTTGGCCGTTTTGGGTTGGAATCGAAATCTCTTGTTAATTTTGATATCCGTTTGGAGCAGACGTTGATGTTTTGAACAGACACTTAATCGTAGTCCCAAGAAATCATACTACTGCTCTTTACCTTGAATGCATTGTACTCCTGCCTCTTTTATAATACCTGACTACTGTAAAGCCACATTTTTGTACCTCCAATATGGACAACTTCATCCAGAGCCCCCTGTCCAGCTCGGTCAACAACGTCGTCAATAGCTCAGATTTATCAAATGGAGACTTCAAAAGCAACCTCTCAACTGGTACAGGTGTCAACGGCCATGTACCCCTTTTCAACACCGGAAAAGGTCATGAGGCCACTCCTCCAAGTAAAGGCGAGATCCCAATCGCAATCTGCGGAATGAGTCTACGCTTACCAGGAGGTCTCAAAACCCCCCAAGCCTTCTGGGACTTCCTCCTAGAAGGAAAAGACGGCCGCACCGAGGTCCCGTCAACCCGGTACAACATCTCCGCCTTCTACGACGCCAACGGCAAGCCAGGCAGTATTCCAACCAAGTACGGGTACTTTCTCAACGACGACCTGGGGGCGCTTGACACCTCGTTTTTCTCCATGCCACGGTCAGAGGTAGAACAAGCAAATCCTGAACATCGCCTCATGCTGGAGGTTGCGAGAGAATGTGTGGAGGATGCTGGCGAAGCTCACTGGAAGGGGAAGAATATAGGTTGTTATATTGGAAGTTTTGGGGAGGATTGGGCGGAGATGAATGTTCGGGAGAATCAGGGGTGGGGGAATTATCGACTAAGTGGTACGGGGGATTTTGTGTTGTCAAATCGGATTTCGTATGAGATGGACATACGCGGACCTAGGTAAGTTACCTTTTAACTTCGTAGTAGTAGCAATCCTGACAGAATTTTGTAGTGTAACGATCCGCACCGCTTGTTCGGCAGGAATGACTGGCTTGAACGAAGCTTGTTTAGCCTTAGCGAGAGGAGACTGCGAAGCCTCCATTGTCGGTGGGACCAATCTCATAATGGCTCCCACCTTGACTGCAACACTAGCGAACCAAGGCGTCCTCGCTAAAGACGGTTGCTGTAAGACATTCTCAGCGGACGCCGATGGCTACGCTCGAGGTGAAGCAGTGGTTGGAATATATATTAAAAGACTAGACGACGCAATACGAGACGGAAACCCAATACGGGCGGTAATCAGAGCAACATCAACGAATAGCGACGGTAAAACGCCCTCATTCTCCCAGCCAAGCACGGATGCGCATGAAACTTTGATGAGAAGAGCCTATGCGATTGCTGGAATCACCGACTACTGCAAAACTGGATTTGTTGAATGTCACGGCACAGGAACCCCAACTGGTGATCCGATCGAGACGAAGGCGGTGGGCAGAGTCTTTGGAAAGAATGGTGTTCTGATTGGGTCCGTCAAGCCTAATGTCGGGCATACCGAAGGTGCTTCGGGACTGGTTTCTGTCATCAAAGTCGTCCTCGCTCTTGAACATCGAATGATCCCGCCGAATATAAGGCTTCGGCAGCCGAATCCCAACATTCCATTTGAATCCGCAAAACTCACGGTTCCGCTCAAACCTACTCCTTGGCCCAAGGATCGTCTCGAGAGGGCGAGTATCAATTCCTTCGGGGCGGGTGGAGCGAATGGCCATGCGATTCTGGACTCTGCAGCGACTTACAATCTTGATAAGAAGTCAAAGCCATATACATATTCTCATCATCTTCTCTTATTTTCCGCAAATACACAATCATCTTTGACAAAGATGATGGAAAATTACCGTGATTATATGGAAAGAAATCCCACAGAAGTTGCCAACCTCTCGTACACACTTGCCACCAGAAGAGAGCATTTATCTCTCCGATCATTTGCTATTGCAAATGGGGGAACAATCGGAACACCTTCTCAGGCCGGAAAAAAGGGGCCACCGATGTCACTTATCATGGTGTTCAGTGGTCAAGGAGCACAATGGCCACTCATGGGTCGTGATCTAATTCATTCAAACTCGACATTTCGTTCAACAATTCGAAAGCTAGATACCTATCTGAAAGAAGATTCTGCTCCACTTTGGAAAATCGAGGAAGAGTTGTGTAAGGGAGGAAAGAACAGTACAATACATACCGCAGAACTTGCTCAGCCTCTTTGTACTGCCATCCAGATAGCCCTTGTCGACTGCCTGAAAGAATTCGGTATTTCTCCTCAAGGAGTAGTCGGCCACTCGAGTGGTGAGATAGCCGCAGCTTACGCATCCGAGGGTCTTACCGCTCAAGAGGCCATAATTACTGCTTTTCATCGTGGAATCACTGCTACCTTTACAGCTACAGAAGGGGAAATGGCTGCAGTGGGGATGAGCTGGGAAGAGACCGAAGGATATCTGATTCCTGGGGTCAAAATTGGCTGCGATAATTCCCCTAAAAGTGTCACTATCTCCGGTGATAAGCAACAAGTGGAGGAAGTCATGGCGACAATTCGGAATGCCAGGCCGGACATATTAGTACGAAAACTCCAAGTTGACAAAGCTTATCATTCACATCAAATGCTTGACCTTAGCGAGAAGTATGAGACCATATTGAAAGACAAGGGCATCATCGGTAAATCGCCATCTCTTCCTTTCTTTTCAAGTACCACAGGCAAAATATTTGCATCACCTCAAGTCTTTGGACCAGATTACTGGCGAAAAAACATGGAATCACCAGTTCTATTCCGATCCGCCATTTCAACCATCCTCCACCATCCCCTCGTCAAAGACCCCATCTTCCTAGAAATCGGTCCCCATTCAGCCCTCGCTGGACCACTACGACAAATCCTAGCCCATACCTCTCGCACCGCTCCCTACATCCCAGCAATGACACGCAACAAAAACACCAGCGAAACCTTCCTCGCAGCACTCGGCACTCTTTACACCCTTCACATTCCCATTTCCTTCGACTCACTCGTTCCAACCGGCAGATGTCTCCCAGCACTCCCTCCCTATCCCTGGAACCACTCAGAAAGCTTCTGGTTCGAGTCGCGCCTAAGTCGGGACCATCGTCTACGCCAACATCCGCACCACGACCTCCTAGGAATCCGAACACTGGAGAGCACCAGTTCCGAGCCGTCGTGGCGGAATCTGTTACATCTGAATACCGTACCTTGGGTACGAGATCATAAAGTGATGGACGATATTGTGTTCCCGATGGCGGGGTATATTGCCATTGCTGGGGAAGCTGCGAGACAGGTTAGCGGGATTGATCAGGCGTTTCGGGTTAAGGGGTTTGTTATGATTACCGCACTTGTGATTGTGGAGGGAATTCCTACGGAGATTGTTACTAGTTTTCGAAGACATAGTGTTGCGGATGGGCAAGAAAGTCTGTGGTGGGAGTTTACGATATCTTCGCATAATGGCTCGCTTTGGAGGAAACATTGTACGGGTATGGTCATGGCACATAACGACCCTCTGAAATCTGGTGAAACGAGCACACCGCTTCCCAAGAAGATTGACCCAAAGACATTCTATCAGGTTCGTCTTGGTGGTGTTCAGCTAGGACCTTCATTTCGCAATCTAAGCGACATTTCAGGGGCCACGAAAGAGCAGAAAACTACAGTGAAGGTACCAAATGGAAGACATCCGGATGCAGACAGTTACTATCTTCATCCATGTATTATTGATACTTTGGTGCAACTCGCGGTCTACAATCAAGTCCATGGGTATACTCGGAAACAACAGACATGGCTTCCGATTGGGGTCGAAGAGCTTAACATTCATCGCTGCCGCTCGCCTTTTACGGCGGATACTTGGTTGAGAATGAAAGATGGGATGACCACAAACGAGACGCGAGCGATTTTTGATGGAAGGACGGTTGCTTGCATGTCGGGGTTGAAGATGACTATCGACTATGATGTGAACGCTATGGAAGGAGTTGATGTTCATTCTGCTGCGCGCCTGTACTGGGCTCCTGATATCCATTTCATGAAACCCAAGGAGCTAATTGATTTACCACAAGATCGCTCGTCTTGCATGCCAGCGTTGAATGAGCTCAATAATTTATGCATGATATACACTCAACGGTATCTGGAGACGCGGGAAATCACAAAGATTCATTGGCAAAAGTTACAAATCTGGCTTCTCGCGAGGCTAGGGCAGAAAGACACATCTGCGATAAATGGTATCTCAAATGAAGAGATTTTAACGAAAGCATCTATGACCTCCAAAAAGCTGGAGTCAACCCCCGCAGCACCAGCCGCAGAAGCTATCGTAGCGGTTTGTCAAAATCTCGACATCCTTACATCAGGACCGAGATCCTCCTGGGAAGACTTAGTCCCTACTCAAACAGCCACAAAGCTCCACAGATTCCTGCATAAATTCAGCCTTCCCGCATTTCTCGCACATTTGACACACAGCAAACCCAACCTCCGCGTTCTAGAAATCGGCTCCATCGAACAAGGCCCTTCAACTGATACGCTGGATTATTTAACCCCGGCGGATGGACCGGTTCTATATTCCAAGTATACTTTCGTATCCGAAGATATTATACCCACCGAGAAACGTACCGAGTGGAAATACAGGAACTTCGATTTCGTGCGAGGAAAGGTCAATGAGAGCTCCTTCCTGCAAAGTCTTGATGGTCAAGAATATGATTTGGTCATTGCCAGCAATGTCCTTTACAAAATCGGGGACCCTGGGACTAGTTTGAAGAATATCCATGGTTTGCTTCATCCTGATGGGTATTTGTTTATGCAGGAACTCTGTACCTCCTCGGATATCGTGAAGTTCATTTTTGGGACGGATTCAGATTGGTGGTCCAATGACTTGGAGGAGAAATACAAGGACCCAGATGTGGAAACCTCCAGATTGCGGGATGTCTTACAGGTTTCTGGCTTTGAAGCCTCAGAGGGTATCATGCTTGACTCTCCAAATCCATATAATTTGAACGTCCTTGCGATTGTACAGCCTTTGAAGGCTCCTACTACGGCGGCTAGTATCAGTGTTATCACCAGGGAAAACGATAGCGATTCTACAATCGTCTATGAATTGCAGCAAAAGGGATACACGGTAACAAAATGCACTTTACAAGACACGATACCACCTAACCAGGACGTCATACTTCTCCTCGACAAAGACATCCCCTTCCTCGAGAACATATCCGCAACGTCTTTCACGAATCTCAAGCGATTCGTCAGCAGACTCGAGAACTCAGGCGTCTTCTGGGTAACACAACACTCACAACTTTACGTCCAAGATCCGCGCTGGGCAGAAGTAATAGGCTTCGCAAGGACCATGCGGTCAGAGCTTCTTCTCGATTTCGCAACGTGCGAGGTTGACAGTTTTGACGAAAACGCTGCTGCGATCGCTAGAACGTTTCAGAAGTTTCATGATCGGAATATGAAGGAGGCTTTGTTGCCGGATTATGAATATGCGATTCTAAAGGATGTTGTGTATGTTGGGAGATTCTACCCATTCGCGCTGAAGGATAGTTTGGTTAGCGAGGGGGGAAATGATAGAGGGGTGCTTACTATTACTACACCTGGGCGTTTGAACACATTGAAATGGGTTGGGAAATGTGGCTCGGATGTGTTGGGAGAGGATGAGGTGGAAATTGACATTCATGCTGCAGGTTTGAATTTTCGAGTGAGTTCAAAGTTGTCTTTTTCAACCCTGTCTTTTTTGGAATTGGTCCGTGATGAGATGGGTTCAATCTTTTCTCACTTCCTGACACTACAAAAATCACGAAAGGGGACTAGGGACTAATTGAAGGCAGGACGTCCTCGTTGCCCTTAAGATTGTAGAGTTCCCTCAGCTTTCCCTCGGTTGGGAAGGATCCGGTATCGTCAAACGAGTCGGCTCCAAAGTCACCCACCTAAAACCCGGTGATCGCGTAGCCGCATTCGGAGAAAACCTCTTGCAAACCTCCGTTACAATGAAATCCGCAGCTGTAGTCAAGATTCCAGATAGCATGTCTTTCCACGAAGCTTCTTCGTCTTTCTTCCCGTATGTGACAGCGATGCATTCCATGGTAAACGTTGGTGGTCTTGAAAAAGGACAGGTAATGTCATTCATGAGTTGGGTTTGAAGATACTGACACAATTCAGTCGATACTTATCCATAGCGCGTGCGGCGGCGTGGGACTCGCAGCCATTGAGCTCGCACGCATGCTCGAGCTTGAGATTTATGCTACAGTGGGCTCTCCAGAAAAGGTCGAGTACATGGTTCAAAAGTATGGGATACCTAGAAGTCGCATCTTCAACTCACGAGATTCCTCCTTCGAGGAAGGAGTTATGTTGGAGACGAAAGGTGAGGGCGTAGATGTAGTATTGAACTCCCTTTCTGGCGAACTTCTCCACACATCTTGGAGATGTGTGGCTCAGTTTGGGAAGTTAGTGGAGCTGGGGAAGAGAGATTTCATGGGTCATGCAAAGCTGGATATGGATATCTTCCTGGGGAATCGCAGCTATTGCTCCGTGGACGTGGGCTACTTTCCATATTTGAAAAGCGGTCTTTTGACTCGGTAAGTATCCCATAGGAGATTTGCGTATATCGACTAATTGAGTTTAGTTTAATGGAATCTCTCGCCAAACTCTTGAGAGAGGGAACGCTACCCAGTCTTCAGCCACTTAAAGTGTTTAACATGACATCTGTTGAGGAAGCGTTCAGATACATGCAGCCTGGGCAACATATCGGTCGTATATGCATTTCGCTACGCGAAACACCAGACTCGCACATTGACTTCACAACTATGGTTGTACCCAAAACTCTCAAGCTAGACATCAATGCTTCATATCTCTTAGTAGGTGGTCTTGGGGGTTTAGGCCGTGCAATTTCAACTTGGATGGTGGAAAACGGAGCACGTAACTTGATTTATATTTCCCGGAGCGCTGGAGTGGGTTCGGATGATAAATCCTTCGAGGCGGAACTCAATAGCATGGGGTGCAACGTCACATTTGTTCGCGGTAGCGTTTCCATCAGAGAGGATGTAGACCGAGCAATCGCAGCATCAACACTGCCACTGAAGGGAATACTCCAGATGTCAGCTGTCTTCAAGGATGAGAACTTTTCGAAAATGACCATAGATCAGTGGCAATCAGCAAGTTTGCCAAAGGTTCAAGGGACATGGAATTTGCACCATGCCAGCGTGTCTGCAGGGGCTCAATTGGACTTCTTTGTCCTCTTCAGCTCCTTGTCTGGTATTGTAGGTCAACCAGGACAGGCAAACTATGCGAGTGCTAATACCTTCCTCGATGCATTTGTCCAATACCGAAAGAACCAAGGCCTACCTGCATCTGATATCGATATAGGCGCCGTAGATGGAATTGGGTATATATCCCAGACGTCAGGTCTGATGCAAAAGATGGGTGGAGCGGGCTTTAAACCGGTAAAGGAGGAGGAATTACTTGATGCCTTGATGGTAGCCATGCAAACAAAACATCCTAGTAACGACGAACCTCAACCAGCAAAATCTCCTTTTGTCGAGCAGAACACATTTGTCCTCGGGCTCAGCTCGACACTACCGCTTTATGATTCCGCCAACAGGGCAGTGTGGAAGCGAGACCGTCGCATGGCAATCTACCATAATACCACCTTCCTCCCCTCCTCTGTGTCAGCAGCCACATCATCCCTCAAAGCCTACATTTCCAATGCCAGAACCGAGCCATCGATTCTTAAGAGCCAAGAGGCCGGTTCATTTTTTGCGCAAGAAATTGGGAAAAAGCTGTTTCAGTTGTTACTCAAGCCAGATCAGGAATTGAATACAGCAATGACGTTGGTTGATTTGGGAGTGGATTCGCTTCTTGGAATTGAGTTGAGGCAGTGGTGGAGACAGGTCTTTGGATTTGATATTAGTGTGTTGGAAATGCTCGGTACCGGTACACTGGATGCACTAGGTAAGTTCGCGGCAAAAGGCCTGGCGAAAGAGTTCAATCGGTGAAGACAAGTCTCACTATAATACATACTGATCCTACTATAATATATAATGACCTACTCTCGCCGGATTCGGCGTCCTAACGTTTCTATTCTAGTACGATTTTAGGTAAAATTATGAAACGCGTATATATACCTCGCGACATTTAAAGCTAATATATAAAGCTGTTGCTATTTACCCTTACTATTGCCCTTACTATCGTACCCTTACTATCGCCCCTTACGACGGTCTTTTATTTAGCGCCTTCCGGTTTATAGGTAGGGTTAGGGTTAGTAGAATACTCCAAATACTAAAGCTTTTAATTTATATAGCATTCGTAATAAAATACTTATAGTATTTAGTGTTGGCAATAGTGTAGTTTATATAGTTTTGTGCTCAGTTTTATATACTATAAAATTAACCACGGTTTCGATCGATATTTGAAAACTGTACTAAAAAAAGACAAAACTAACCAAGTAAACTATCGTAGTTTTATAAAACTATACCAATTTAATCTAAATTAGTAATTACCTTTATACAAATTCATCCTTAACTAATAGTACAGAGGACTTCCTCTTCCATATCTAATAGTCCGTACTAGCGACTAGACTTCCTGGCCGTAGTTAGATAATCGTTCTATTAGTACGATAAGTCTACCTAGAGTTTAGTAGGGTAGATTATACCTATAGAGTTAAGGTTATAGGCGGTAAGATTAAGCTAACTCGGGCTAATTAGAGTACGGGTACTAACTCTTAATTACCGGAAAAGTTACGTTTTAAGCTTAGTGCTACCCCTTTCCCCGGTCCGTTCTTAGGTTTAGGAGCTCTGACCAGTCACGTGCTAGTATAACCTTAACCCCTGGGCAGAAAAGCACCCTATAAAGAGCTTTAGAAATAGTCTTATAAAACTGCTAAAACTGCGCAGTTTTAGCTGCTAAAACTATACTAACTAGCGGTTTAGATTTTACGTTTAAAACTATACTAAAAAACTCGATAATAAATAGCTAATTAATAGCTAATTAATAACTAATTAATAACTAATTAATAACTAATTAATAACTAATTAATAACTAATTAATAAATAACTAATTAATAACTACTATTTAATAACTATTAAGTAATAAATAACTAATTAATAACTAATTAATAGCTAATTAATAGCTAATTAATAACTAATTAATAAATAACTAATTAATAGCTATAACTATACTTAACGTATATAGTTAAAGTATAGAATATCTAAGAGTTTTAGCTATATTTTAGTATTCTCTCTATACTTATATAACGTTTATAACTAGAATAAGGTAGGTTAGAAGCTTATAAACGTTATCTTTACTACCTATACTATATAGCTTAGTTAGTATCTAGAGGTAAGAATACTAAAGTATATATCTTTTATAATAGTATCTAATATATAAACTACTTCTTAAGTATAGTAAGCTATAGAGGTTCGAGGGCTAGCCTCTAAGATTAATAAAATTAATCGCTAATTAATAACTAATTAATAAACTAATTAATATAAAATTAATTACTAATTAATAATTAGTTAATATAATTAATAAGTAATTAATAACTAATTAACTAGGGGGCTTCGAGGGCTAGCTCCCGAGATTAATAATTAATTAATAGACTAATTAACTAACTAATTAACTAACTAATTAACTAACTAATTAATAACTAATTAATAACTAATTAATAATATTATAATTAATTAGTTAAAGGTTAGTTAGAATATTATTAAAAGGAATAAAGTAAAATAAATTTAAATTAGAAGAATAGTTACTAGATTTAATTAAAAGCNAAAGTTATTTAAATAGTTAGAAATACTTAGAAATATAAGCCTATTAGTATTATTTATTTCGTAGAATAAATATAAATAATAATAATAAATTAGTACGCTATAGGTTATTATCACTACTCGCTTGCTCTTCTATTACGGTATGAGGTACGAATTAACGTCCTAGGTATCTCGTAATACTCTAGGTACTATATTAGTTTAGTTAATATGTATTATAGTTAGATTAGTAGTATGTATTATATGAAGACTCCCTATTGTCTTTTTCGATAGATTTCTTCTGGGTAAAAGCCGCCATGTAGTGCGACTACTGGTTGTCAGCTTTTACGTATTCGGATACAGTAGCGCTGATAATAGAAGGGTTACATCGCTAAATGTTGGTCGTCTACCAACCTTGTGCACGATCAGCGGGGTAGCTATGCAGTGATCGACTACTGGTGGTACCAGGTACTGCTATGACCGGCATTGGAAGCTGTTTAATCCAATGAATTCCCGTTCTTTCCCAATCGCCACGCCCCAAAATATTCGGAACTCTGGGTTATTACTGAACTGTTGGCGATAATTTGTTTACCATTTCCAGCTGCCCTCGCTGCCATGGCTGACTGTCAAGGAAGTAGGTACACGGCCTTTCTTATATAAATTCTGGTCTACAAGTAAGAGAGGCGGGCATTACTCTGTACACGCCTGAGTTATGTATATTATCCTAAAGACCTTATACAACCAAATCAATTATACGAACAGTTTAGAACAATTGCTACTTTCAATTCTTATTGTGCTAGGTTCAATGGGACAATCAAGTTACTTGTGCCAGAGTTTTGACATAATGACTTTTGATAGCGTGTATTGTACAGAGCAATGCTCACCTCTCTTACAGAAAGAACAGAAGACAACAACGTTTCTCAGTATCTCTTGATTATAAAAAAGGATACAAACCACAGACGCAAACATAACTCGATAAATCACCACGTTTTCTGGCCGGTGCAAGGGGTGTGTATCTTGTTTACGTCAAGCTCTTGGGATTAACGAACTCGCGAAGCGAAACCGAGTCGCCACTTTCCTGCCTACACCAGTGGGAGCCGAGTAAACCATGACTTATGACTGCGGCATCTGAAGTTTTCCTTGGCAAGTTTCAGGATGAACCAATGACCGAATTTTGTTCGACTCGCATCAGATCACGTGATCGGATTCCTACATTTCATATCTATTTTTGTATACCATTGGTATTCATCCTACCACCCTTCCTCTATGTATGTAGAAAAATGTGTAAAAGGGTATGGATAATTCCTGAGCCAAGCCCGCTTTGTATCAATGGAGCCTTTGGGATGGCTATCGTGAAATAGTTTGTATATGAAAGGGAAACGGCTTGGGAACAGCTTAGAGACGCTTGGAGTACAGAAAAAAAGAAACCCCAAGTCAGGAAATCGTAAATGTGACAATTCGGCATGTATTAAGTCTACATAAAATATGTACAGTACCTGAGATCGAGAATCCGTATTGTCCTGATATACCGAATCACATGTTCTATAATAAACAAAACTTGCATAGGAATGTTTACTTGTGGGTAGCGGTGCTCCATGCCAGTTGTCATCGAGTTTCAGGGTTAAACCTATATCCCTTCCCCGTAGAAAGCGAGATGCTTGTACTTCGTAATCATGTACACTACTGGTATCTAGTTACATAAAAGCTCTTGCGCATCCTTATCTTGACTGCAGATCCAACATCGACTATTACGTTTCCATTTCCATCCTCCAAACCATCCAGGTATGCCATACCCCTCTCCATACTCGATAGTTTTCTCACAGTCGCAGTCCTTATATATTCAACCAGCCAACATGAAGCTATCATTCGTATCACTTGTCGTTGCCCTCTTCGCTACCTCGGTCGCAGCAGACGTACGTACTTTAATCCGAAAAACTATGTTCAAGACGAGGATACAGGCTGATGTGATAAATAGTGTTGCAGTGCATGTGTCGAGGCCTATACTGGAAAGGGCTCTAGTGACAAGACAGTCAAGGACTTTTGTACTAGATCGTGCAGGACTGAATGCAAGTAGATACTGGGTTGGAAAACACACCATCACAAGACCGATAGTTCGAATAGAATATAACTTGTTTGTCATGAATTGGACCCAAATTCTCATATAAAATAAGCCAAAATGATTGACTCACGATTATCCTTTCTTCTCAGCTGGAACATGGAATTTGCAGTCCCGTTTTGGCCGAACTTTTGAGTTGATATCGGTAACCATTGATACCACTGCCTTCTCTACTGCACATTTATTCTGGGAGATGGAGGAAGTCCACAGTGGCTGCAGTATAGTTATGGAGAATTACCAATTGAAAGAATACTGTGGGAGACCTAGTAATAAATAATCGTTTTCATGCAAAAGCCGCGTTGCGATGTACTGGCTTGCGGCACGGAGACTGACCGATTGAATCAGTTTGTTTGGTTGAAAAGTTTCTAAGTACAGGGATGCCACAGGGTGCTCGGTTACAGAAATAGTATTACATGGAGAAACATCAGCTCATCGGAGAAGCTGTAAGACATCGTTAGAATTCAGAAGATTAGAAGATATCACGTTTTTAAGCTTGTTAATATAAAAGAAAGTAACTCTACTCTAAGTACTAATCTAACATTAATTATTTCTAAAGCATAGTTAGAAATTACTATAGTTAATCCAAAGTCTCTTTATTAGTTTCAAATATCTATAGATACTTAAACCAAATACATATTTACATAAGGCCTATATAGTTATTAACTTTTTAAAGTATTTATTCTCTTATTTATCTTCGTTAGAAGATATTCTAGTCGTTTTAAATCTATTAGACTAGTAAAAGTCTAGAAATATAGAAAGATCTAACCTAGATAATATATTAAGCGACTCAAGTAATAAGCTCGGCGGTCTTTGCGGTTTAAATATTAATACCTTTGTCAGAAGACGAATAGGACGCAATGTAGAATAGGATAAGTATAAGGTTGAAAGCCAGCTAAGAGAGCAGGGAGTCTTTATAAGACGACCGTCACGACCCTGACCGAGTAGAAGTCTCTTGAGTACTAGGCATCCATCTAGGCAACCGAGACAGAGGCCAGGTAGCAGAGACATGAGTGCAGGAGTCTCGGCTACTGTAGTACCATGCCGTACCAACCTCGGGAAATTACTTATAAAAATAAGCTATCTAATAATTTCGGAAATTTCGGAAAATACTATAGAAAGTTTGAAAAGAAAGCACGAATAATTTCTTAGCCCTATTTTCTGGAGGCCCATGTAAGTGTGCTAAGCAGGGATTTACTTTAGTAATTTGTAGACCAAAATTTACGAAGAAAAGGCTGCGCACGTCCTTGACAGTTACACATAGCAGCTGAAAGTGGTAAACATATTATCGCTAGCAATTGGTTCGGGACCCAAGACTCTAAAGATTTAAGGGAGACGTAACGATGGGAAAAGACCGAGATTTCATTGGATCAAACAACTGCCGATGCCGGTCATAGGAGTACTGTAGTATAAATCCTTGAACTTGTTAAGCCAGACAGGCCCTAACGGTTTAGTAATTCCGTGCTAGATTCGCCAATGTTCGTTCCGTTCTATATCGAGTAGAGGTCGGTAGTTTTATTTAAACGCTAAGTAAAAGTCGTGACTTCATTTCGAAATAGACTATCACGGAACCATTAAGCGCTAATTACGCGCGGTTAGCTACTAAAAAAAACACCCGATAGATGTCCTACATATATCGTGTTAGTGCCTAGGTCTACTTCTACTTCTAGTAGTGGGAAATCCAGGCGCCGTCGCTTCTAGTTTTCTACCCTTGACACCGGACAATGGAAAGTACCTAGCACAACCACCCCTATTCTAGGGAACTATAAAACCCTTCTCACACACTTCCCCTCAAGGAAGTTCCCTTCCCTCCTCTCCTCTCCTCTCAACAACACAAGCCAACCTACTCAAACCATTCAACCCGTTCAAACCGTCTAGTATTGCCATCCTAAATCCAAGAACATGCCCGCTCTGCCTATTATACCCTCACAATATAGCAGCACAGCCACTGGCCTTCATCTTCTCCTCCGCCACATGGGGCCGGTAATCAATCCTATCATAAAGCCCGCTCACTGGCGACCTGAGGATCAAGCGGAACTAGAAAAAGCTGTCTCAAGGATAAAGAGGCATTCTTTAATGATTACACTGGTGATTCCGGGGGTAGTATTTGGTCTCTTGCTTCTACTTTGTAAGTATTGTTTTTTTCTATAATCAATATCTTTCTTAAATAGTAAGCTAGAATACAAGAGGAGGAGATCCTTAACGGGTTTTATTTCGTATATGTTTCTAACTTTCTAGGCGCTTTAAATTGTTTGGGTACAAAAAGGAGGGAGAAAAAAATGAAAGATCTGCAGGATAGAAATACGGAGGCTAGCTGTTCACAGGTGAACGGCAGTAGGGAAGGGAATCTGTCGGAAAGAGCGGAGAATTAATAACAAATGGAACGACTTTTAAAGGGGGCTAGGCCTAAGTGGATGCGGTAAGAAGTTTAAAATTAAGCTTCAAATACTTGCGGCCTAGGTATTTATATATATGGTAATTTGTAGGTTGATAGCTTAGCTAGAGGGGTGACTTGGTAGTTTACCTGGCTAGTTT